>JBBPBX010017286.1:24284-47052 GCA_038048925.1 Garcialebias charrua | reverse complement strand
AATAATATTAATAATAATAATAATAATAATAACAATAATAATAATAATAATTGTCCACTAGGGCAATCTGTATCTTTCATTTCCAGATAAACACACTTAAGAGAGTTTAGATTTGTTTTGTTTCATTCTTCTGGTCAACAGTTTGTTGAAAAGTTGTTTTATTTAATTGGGGATATAATACAGAGGTTAAAACATGTTAGTTAATATTTTATGCTCAGCAGCTGTAATAATTAACTGAATATAGACTAAAAGATATAACAATCTAAACGTCTATGTTTCTTTACATATTTTGTAGCATTGTTTGTGGGTTTGTGAGGGGGGCTTGGCCAGAAGCTAATGCTGTTTGGGCCCCCCCTGGCCTAGAATACAGTCTTTTGAGCTGTGCACGTAAAAGTAGGCGTTTTATTTTCAAAAACACAACTTGATGGTCGCTCGGTGGTGAACGCTCACAGCTCGGTGAGGCTGCAGCTAAAGTTTAACGTATTTTCTTTTAATGTCGAGTCGCCAACAGTCGCAGGTCAGTGGGATTCCACCTTAATTACATCGTCACTCGCAACGTGCAACAAAAATAAGTTTGCACACAATTTGCAGGAAGTTGTGTTTACGAGCAAACCTGTAGTAAGTGCACCCGCTTCGGATGTCATCAAGCATTAAATGGCCCTTATCAGTTATTATCATCCCCATTCGTAGCGGTCAGATTGCCCCTCCTGTACATCCTAGGAGGTTTAAAGGTACGTTGTCAACGTTACAAGCGATGACAGCAGACTCCGTCTTTAGCTACGTGGTTAGGTTTAGGCTCTGGGTCAGGTTTAGGCTCTTGGTTAGGTTTAGGCTCTTGGTTAGGTTTAGGGTTGGTCCTCTGGGTCAGGTTTAAGGTTAGGTTCAGGAAAACGGTTACATAAGCTGAAAAAACAAAAACACAACACTTCCGGGTTTACGGAAACACGCTGCCTACTCACAGCGATAATAACGCTGATAAAGTTTTTTCAAACATGCTAGGAGGTAGATTGGACAGTTTTGCCGATACATATGGGGATGATAACAATTGATAACGCGCATTGTATGGACTGACAACATCCGAACCCGCTGGTAAGTGCCAGTTCAGTGAAAGTTTGCTCATTTTCCTCAATTCGACATCGCCATAAAGATGAACGCTACAAACTGCTTTTAATGTCCTCGCATGTTTACATTTTTTTTTTATAATTGCAGTTTTTTCTTCCAACTGTCTCCGTTTGAAGTGCTCAATCCGTTTGGGGTCTTCTTCACGTTCTGCCTTCGCGCTCGTCCCTCGTTTTTTGTTTTTTTTCCGACGCAGCTCTGTGGTCCGTGTCCCGCCCGATCCGCTTCCTGCCCTCGTCCCCTCCTCTTCCTGTCAGCGATGCAACATGGCGTTGGCTTGTTTTTACGGGCCGAGCCCGGTGTGACCGCTCCGCTCTGCCGCAGGTGCAAGCTGCCCCTATGCTTCAAGCACAAGCACTCAAAGCACTTTAGCTGCGCTGCTACTCGTCAACGCATGCAGTTAAAGACGATTGGACCGACTCGCTCCCGCATACCTTTCCTGGGAGGCCGAGTCGGATGTAACAGAGACGAAAAGAAGTTCAAGTAAATAATGGATTATATATATATTTACAAAAAAAACAAAACAAAAAACTCCACCAGGACGTCTGACAGCAACTTTTCCCATTCAGTGCAACTATTTTTTTTCTTTTGTTGTTCGTAATAAATGAAAGCTTGTACGATCGCACGCCAGCGAATCTCCACGAGGTGGACGCAGCACCAAATATGCATTGACCTAAATGGATAAATGGCGGGGGGCCTTGTGGTCCTCCCTGCGGAGCTTCCGGCCCGATGCTCTCCCACATCCTGTGTAAAGACTTGAACCGAGGAGACGACGGGAGAACCTGCCCAGTAGCTCGGTAGCACCAAACGGGCTCAGACAGCAGCACGTTGGTGCGAAACCCCACCTGCTCAAAGACTTGATGTAAGGGAGGAACATACATACAATATGTTTAAGCTATTCCCTCTCTGATGTTTTTATGTGTCTTTTTATATATTATTATTATTGTTGTTATTAGTAGTATTTTCTGGCCAGCTTTGTGTCTGACTAGACATCATGTACAGTACTTAAAAATAAAAATTATTTATCTATGAAAGGAATATAAGCTGATCAAACTATTTCTTCTGAAAGATTCAGTGACTCATCGATTGCACAGCAAAGTCTTTATGGTTCAGTGTATTTTGGGGAATATAATCACTAATGAATGTTTTGTTTCGAAAAGAACCGTTGATCTTGTTCAACTCCGCACCGGGGGGCGGGTTCTGGCCCCTTCAGGACGGTGAGTCTCAGTACGCCACTTCTCTCCGTGCACACCCAGCCATCCTGTTTCAGTGTGTAAGTGCAGAGCCAGGGTCACACTTTGGTGAAACGTTAGATGTTTTTGGTACTCCTCAAGTTGAAGCTCTCTGTTCACGGGTAACATGTCGAAACCTTTTCATGGTACAAGCTACAAATCATAAAGCTCATGCTTTCACCAAGGAAAGGGAAATGATTTGGAATCAGAATATAATTTGTATTTAATGTCTTTTTTTTGTTAAATAAAAAGTGAACACATTTTAAAGTGTCTGAGTTTTTTTTTTTTTTTGTGTGTGTGAACATTTTTGTTTCTGGAGAAAAAAAAATTGCCCTCAAACGCAATCGGGCTCCCCTCAGTCCTGGAATGTGTCAATAAGGATGAAGAAAGCATTCAATTTGTAATGAACTAAAATAAATCAGGTGGTGCCAGGCAGGCTGGCAGTGGGCACGAGAGGTTGAGGCGCATTCCTGTGCCCGACCGAGGCAAACAGAGAGCGGGTCAAAAGGCAGAACTGGCTAAAGTTAGACAACAACCTGCACTTTAGATCTCTGTGATAACAACACAGCAGATGTTGGAAACTTGAAGTCATGGGAAAAAGAAAGATGTGCAGCAAAACTGCTGGCATAGACCTAAGGAACCTTGCAGACCTACACAAGGTGAGGTCAGTGAATAAGGCCAGGCAGATTCTGGCAAATCCTGATCACCCACCCCATGACGAGTTCAGGCTGCTCCCATCTGGACGCAGGATTCTGCAACCCAGATGTAGAACAAACAGATTGGAAAACTCATTTATCCCTGTAGCAATCAGGTTTCTCAATGCACACTAATTTTAACACTGTTACTTTAATGTCTTAAAGATCCACTGACGTGATTTTTCTACTATTCATCAAATTGCTCAAAATATATATATTTTATCATTTAAATATGTTAGTTTTTGCAAACAAAATGATAAATCACTTTAATTTTGCTTTAAAAGTGATTTTGAACTTCAAGCTGTGTTTAATCGTGGGAAATCCGTTTACACCCGAACGCACCATCTGTGATGTAATGTCCAGAGTTGAGGCAGAGCTCTGAGCTTGTCACGGTGTGCGCAGCTCCACATGAAGGTCAGTCTGATACAGCATCAGACCTAAATTAGATCCTGTTGTTTCTTGTTCCATCACCCAAACTATTTTCTGCTTCCCAAAATGAAGACAAATAGCTCAAATCTTCACCTAGATTGATAAATTAGTCAAGTTTTAAAATGTCCGCTATTGAAGAGACTGGAGCCCTCTGCCTCTCACTCTGGACATTACGTCACAGATGGTGCGTTCAGGTGTAAACGGATTTCCCATGATTAAACACGGCTTGAAGTTCAAAATCACTTTTAAAGCAAAATTAAAGTGATTTATCATTTTGTTTGCAAAAACTAACATATTTAAATGATAAAATATATATATTTTGAGCAATTTGATGAATAGTAGAAAAATCACGTCAGTGGATCTTTAAGCTGTTTCCTAACCAAAACTAGGGATGGGGCCGATCTGATCCTGTATCGGTATCCGATACCAGCATAATGTAAGTATTGGATATCGGAACCAGCGTCAGAGAGCACTTGCACCTGCTCTGTGACTTCTGTCTTAACATTGTGTGAGGTAAACCCAGAGAAGACACTCTGAGCCTCACTACAGTAATTCAAAAACTAATGGCATACAAGAGGCAGGTCTCTACCACAGACGTCCTTCTGACTCATGGTGCAGCCCGGAACACTAGTCTAAAATACTGCTAAGCATTATGGGAAATCAACACAGTCTACTTCCCATTTTTAGTTTTTTTTTTGATTGTGGCACTATATGAGTTGTAATTCTTGTTGAATTTGATCAACGGATACAGATTTAAACTATAATTGAACACTAATATACCGCTAAGCATTCTGGGAAATCCCGTTTTTTTAGTTTTGTTTTTGACTGTGGCACTGAATTGTAAGATCTTGTTGGTTTTGATCAACAGATACAGATTTAAACTAGGCATTGAATTTATAAATGTAAATTCAATGTACAGTATTGTTTAAATCTGTATCTGTTGATATTACTGATCATGTTACTGATCCTTGATGCCACGCTAATGCCGGGTTCCCACTGAACGCGTTTCGAGCAGCCGAAGCAGCCGGTTTACATGCAATGTCTATGTGTCCGAGAATCGAGGGGCGGCGAAGCGTGACGCGGCGCATTTTGAGCAGTCGGAGCAGCGCGGCACGGCGCGGCACGGCGCGGCATGGCTTTTCCGCGCCCGCGGCGCGTCCAAGCAGCGACTGCCAGAGTTCAACTAAATGAACTTTGACCTACTTCGGCTGCTCGCCGCTCAGCAGCAACCAATCGGGAGAGGCTCTGCTATGTGATGACGCAACGACGACGGGACTTTTTTTTGGACTTTTCAAACTTACCCAACGATCCTCCATGAAGAAACCAGCCTCCGGTAAGAAACTTGGCATTTTTACAGTTGCCGCTGTCCGCTCGAGCGTACGATCACCCCAAACATAAAAAAAACGTTTTAATCTCAACAAAGACTTTCGGAGCTGCAGTTCGGCTCGTAGAAATCCCACTCAAGTAGTAACGAGGCTCACGAACAGCTGATTTTATCTGCCCAGTGTACAACAAACAAAACAAACCCGACCGGTAAAGGAGCCAGACGCTGCTCCCACTGCGCGTCTGCAGACGCGTTCGATGTGAACAGACATCTGTTGACAAGCAGCCAACACCGCGCGTTGAGAGCGTTTTTGCTGCTGAAGACGCGTTTGGTGGGAACCCGGCATGACTGTTGCTTAACCACACTGCAGACCATTCTTCTCAGTCTAATTGGATTTTATGAGTGTCCTTTTATCTCTCCAGAATAAAAGGATGCCGTCTTTAGTCTTGTAATTACTGAAGTTAAGTGTAGTCAAATTTATTTACATAGCAATTTTAAAACAGTAACTGTAATCAAAGTGCTTAACAAAAAAGACCACTGCATCAAATAATAATAACAAGACATTACAGCATCAGGAATAAAAGCATAAAAACACGAATTACAATTAGAAACAATGAAATACCAAATCCGATCACACTGTGATAAATGCCAATGAGGGCAGTTGTGTTTTGAGGAGAGATTTAAAAGCAGAGACTGAGGTGGTCTGTCAAATGTTGATGGGCAGATTGTTCCAGAGTTTGGGGCCCATGATTGAACATGTCCGATCTCCTCTGAGCTCCAGCCTGGTTTTTGCACCACCAGCAGCTGGTCCGATGATCTCAAGGCCCGAGAAGGATCATAAGGATGAAGAAGTTTGGAGACGTGCTAGGGTTGAACACAATGACCTCGGTCTTCTGATCATTAAAACTCAAGAAGTTCACAGCCATCAAAGTCTTGGTGTCATCAAGACATTTTAGCAAAGGGCAAATGGAGCAGGAACTACAGGTAGTCCTCGACTTACGATGGAGATCCGTTCCTGCGCCGCATCGTAAAGCGAATTTCGTCATAAGTCGGAACATACGTACATACTGCCCCATATACATGTACAGTACAGTTACCAAGCACTTAGCTTATCGTAACACAGTTTTTAAAGATGAAGGAGCAAGTTGAATCATGCTGTCTCTCTCCTCACTCCCTCCTTGCTAGCAGGCTCCATTCACATAAAGGGAGCTGCTGGCTAACTAGCTTAATGTATGGTGGCCTACCTCCGTCCGGCCATCCAAAATTTGTTTACGACGTAAAACCCGGCGTCAGCTCGGTCCATCTGCAGTCCATCTGCCGTATTCTGTTGTAAAACCTCCGTCAACCTCTGTCCAGACCGTTTAATCTTTGCTGGTTCTGCCTTGAAGCTCCGAACAGAGCGGGTCTTTCGGTGTTTTTCCGCTGCTTTCCTGCCGTCAAGCTCCTGCTTCTGCGCCGTCAAACCAGAAGCAACCGGAACTCGGCTTTTCAAAATTAAAAAAATTAAAAATAAATTTATTTATTTTTTAATGGGAGATGCGTGACGTAACCACGAAACGTCGTAACTCGAGACTGTCGTAAGTCGAGGACTACCTGTATTAGGTTTTAATGGCGGATAAACTGAGAATCATCAGCATAACAATGAAAGGAAAGATCACGTTTCCTCAGGAAAGACCCTAAGGGGAGCATATACAATGTAAACAGAAGGGGTCCAACAATGGAGCCTTGTGGGACCCCGCAGGAAAGAGGCACTGAAGTAGATAGAGTGGTGGTAGTAGGCAGAGTAAATCTTTAGCAACATTAACACAGAAACCCCTGTCGCTCAGATATGAACGTAACCATTCTAACACTGCACCTGTAATCCCAATGCTCAATTCTCAGAACAGCGACTCTTTTAGCCAATCAGGATGCATTCAGTGAACACGTTACAGAGTAAGATAAATATTGTTGGTCAAGGAAATTACCGGTATACTTGTGTAATATTTTGTAGTTGTACAAAAGCAATAATATTTTGTTCCCTAGAAATGATAAACTTGATGTTTGAATCATTTTAGAAAGTTGAAAGTCACTCTTTTGGTCCTGATCTGGGTAGCTGCTGACTTGACTTCTGTCATGTAAGAAATATTTAGTCGTGTTGCTTTATTTTAAGTCTGATAAGCTTCTACGATGAAGTGCAACATGGGAAAATGAAAAGAAAATCTGTACTTTTTTGGAGTCAGGCCTGCGGGCACTGTCCCAATTTAAAATAAGAGTGGGATTACTTGTGGCTCAGAGCCGTATATAGTGAGAGTTGTGACACTCTTTGTACTCGCCGCTAGGCGGTCACGTGGTTCATGCAGCTCCCAGTAGTTACAAGCAGCTCATCGCTGCCAGTCAGTTTGAGCAGCTACTGGCGCAACAGAACACAAAAATAGACTTTTCTTACTTTGTCCAGCGTCTTTCAGTAATTATTGAGCAGTAACAAACTGATTACTTAAATGATTACTGATTATTTCACTGACTATGCGTTTTATTAAAGCATTTTTAGACGTGGCAGATGCTTTTATCATTACAGTGAAACGAGACTGTAAACACATTAGAAAATACATGTCTACTATACAATACAATGACCAGTATAGCCATGTCAACAGTGTTTTATGTTACACATAAAACATTTTTTTAAATTAAAAACAGAGTAACACCTAGTAAGCTATTTCTGATGTTCTCTGCATGATAATTCTCCACCTTGTCCTTCATGCCAGCAGTATCTGCTCCAGTTTACCAGATCATCTGGGATGAAGTCTTCATTTCTGCACATTAGATAGTTGTTCAATTTTTTTAAAATTAGCAACCGAGTACCTGGATGACAGAGTTGATTGTGCTTGTAGCCTGACCTGACTGTTGTAAAATTGTAATTCACTGATTAAAATGTTAATTTAAATGAAACAGTTTCTAGTTAAAATCATAACAGGTGACAAAATAAGTGTTAATTGTGCAAAAATAAATTACCAAACAATTTATTATAAAATATGTCTGTAAAACAAGCTTTAATGAAGTAGGCCTACTTCACTACTATTTATACTGTTTATTAATTACATAATCATCCCAACAACACAAAGTGAGTAATGTAAATTTAATCTGCACACAAAACATTCTGAATCAGGGCTCAAAATGTTTAACTGTCAAAGAAATGTGCAAGGAAATAAACTAGTATCACTCTACAGGCACATTTTGAGAGAGGGCACTTCACAAAGACACAGTCAGGCCGTGTGAGACTGAAGAAGGTTCCAACCGTTTGTTTTCATCGCCCAGAACCAAATGAGAAGAACAGCAGAACTTTCCCTGACCAGTGATCTCACATATTTTGCTAAAGTTCCTGGTTTTAGTTTTCTACATTCACCTTATAATCTAGCTGTTTTTGCAATCTTATTTTAATTTCATTAAAATTTTAAAAAATCTGTATGCCTCTTTTATTATCAGAGTCAGAGAGTTTTATTGTCATTTGCACCGCATGTGGTACATGTGATGAAAACGAGATTATGTACACAGGGTCCCAGTTACATCCAACAACAAATGCAAGAGAAAAAGAAAAGAAGAAAAACATCAACTAGTAATACACTAAGCCCTAATGTAGTAGAAAAACATCATTATAAACAGCAGCACAAACATGAGTCTGTATGAGCAGATGGTCAAAAGCTTTTCTTTCTGCAGCTGTGCAGCCTCCATCCCACACGTTGATGCTGGAGCACAGGATGCTCTCCACTGCACACCTGTAGAAGGAGGTGAGGACTGAGCTTCCCAGACCAGCTCGTCTCAGCCGTCTGAGGAAGTAGAGTCTCTGATGATCTTTCTTGATCAGGCTGGTGGTGTTGTTGCTCCAGCTGAGGTTATCATTCAAGTGTACACCCAAGTACTTGTAGCTGGAGACCACCTCCACCGCAGATCCTCTTATGTTCAGTGGGGCGTGGGTGTGTTTGTTCCTTCTGAAGTCCACAATCATCTCCTTCGTCTTCTTCACATTCATGTGAAGGTTGTTCTCTTTGCACCAGCTCTCCAGGTGTTCCACCTCCTGTCTGTAGCTGGATTCATCATTGTCTGTGATGCATCCCACCACCGCTGTATCATCTGCAAACTTTACAATATGACAGCCTGGATGTGTGGCTGTACAATCATATGTGAGCAGAGTGAACAGAAGAGGGCTCAGCACACATCCTTGAGGAGAGCCAGTGCTGAGGGTTATGGTGGAGGAGGAGAAGTTGTGGATCTTGTTGTGGATATAAGTTGTGGATATAACTGTCTATTGTCGTCACTGTTGTCATCATCCTTTGGTAAAAATCCTTCATGGAGCTCCCCAACACCATGGATACTCTATGGAGAGAAGCAAGTCTATTAGAAAGCATTCTTCCTTCATGTCATGATGTGCAAAGAAATAACAGAAATAATTCTTATTTCTTGTTCTGTCTTGAAAGAGAGCCTAATCTCAACTTGGCCCATGATTACCATACGCTAAACTAATACTATAATACAAATTCAAATTAACAGTCCTGCAGTAAATACCAATTTGTGACGGTTATGGTGTTAAAATAATTTTATTCAAACTTCTTGATTCAGAAATTATTGTTTTGGGAAGACATAAAACGAGAACTTGTACCTTTATGATACTTTGTTTGAATGCAGTTCTCTGAAGTCATTCTGTGGTTCACCTGGAAAACAAAACAATTTACTCATCTCTACAATCACATTTTTCTTTAATGATAATGTCACAATTTATGCTGCAGTCTTTGACAAAGGATCTATAATTTGAACTAAATTAAACCACAACAATCTCAGAAAAAAGGCTAAGTATTTTCTGGAATTATCATAAAAAATAAAAATATAAACTTTTGAAAATTTAAGCTGTAATGGATATTTTAAAACGATGAATTAGACAGAAATAGACCCAGTTAAACCATCATGATAGCAGAGCTAGCTACAGTTAACACACAACTAGCAATTTAACATGTTAAATTAACAAAAAACTGGCGACATGAAGTGTTAGCGTTGATAAATTGTGGTCAGAACAATCAGCTAACACCTCAAAGTGGCAAAAAAATGCTGTATTTTCATCAACTTACCAGAGAAAACACGGAGAATGTACTGCGTTCAATGGTAGAAACGCAGCTGTATGTAACTTTCAGCAGGTCCGTGACCCACGTGACTTCCGCATTCCATTCTTTCTATGGGAGTCAATGGGAGTGTCGCAACTCTCACTATATACGGCTCTGTTGTGGCTCATTGTGGTTTTTAGTGTGTGAGACGGAGTGTGTGTTAGTCCCCCCACCCCCATGTAGCCAGAAGCGCACTTAGCACAGGCTTCAAATATATCGAACTCAAATAAAGTCAGAGGAGGCCGTGGGTCAGAGAGGGACTCTGTGAGGGAGGCCTTCCCCAATGGAAGCCGGTCTTTGGGTTTCGCAGTGAGCAATGCCAGGAATGTGATGTCGTCCGGTGGCGGCAGTGAAAAGCACCTTGCCGCCAGGTGCTGGTGTGCAGCCTGGCAGGAAGTGCAAACGCAGAGCCAGCTGGGGGGAGAAAATGGTGGCAGGTGACTCAGCAGANTCAGAGGACCTGTCCTGGAGCAGGAACACTGCATCACTGGCCAAGAAGGCTCACCAGCATCTCTACTTTCTCCGCAAGCTGAAAAGGGCTGGAGCTTCAACCCCCATCATGTGCACCTTCTACAGAGGTGCCATAGAAAGTGTCCTGACCAGCTGCATCACTGTGTGGTTTGGTGCATGTACTGCATCCTGCCGCAAGAGCCTCCAGCGCATCGTGAGAGCAGCTGAGAAGATCGTCGGCACCTCCTTCCCCTCACTGCAGGACTTACACAGCAACCGCCTCACTCGGAAAGCCCACTGCATGGCAGGTGATCCCACACACCCACTACACAGCTGCTTCAGACTGCTGCCATCAGGGAGGAGACTGAGGAGTCTCCAGGCTCGAACCAGCATTCATTCATTCATTCAACCTTTATTTAGTCAGGTAAATCTTTTGAACCTCATGGGCTCATTTACGAAAGCGACCTGCTAAAACTAAAGAACAATGAACAGCAGTGATAGAATTTCATTAAACAATAAACAAACAAACAATAAACAATAGAAAACAAAAAGAGAGAAAAAAACAAAAGATTTTTTTTTTCTTTTTTTTAACAAAGTATCAAAAAACTAGCAAAACATTATAAGGTAGACGTATAAAATCAAAGACAGGAACAAATCTGCATTGGTTTTTGCCAGGATTCCAACAGATTCTGAAAACCATTTAGAGAAGTCAAGGTCGAGAGCTTCAGATCTTTTTGTAAGATATTCCATGAAGCAGGAGCAGAGTAGGAGAAGGCCCTTTTTCCAAGTTCAGTCCTCACTGACGGAACACTGCAGGTAATCATGTCCTGAGAGCGCACACTGTAGCTGCACTCACGCAAAGACATGTAGGAGGAGATGTATGAGGGCAGCAGACCAAGAAGTGATTTAAAGATGAAAATGTACCAGTGGAAGAGTCTGCGTGAGGTTAAAGGTTCAGTATGCAGTTTCTGTAGAACTGCAGCACTTAGAAATATTTTCAACAGGCAAAGCATTCTGATCCCTCCCCCTCAGAGCCATATGTGGCTCTGCCCCCTTGTGGTCTGTTGAATTTCAAATTCAAGCTCTGTTTTTATTGGCTGATTCAAATTCAAGCTCTGTTTTTATTGGCTGGTTACAAACTCTGTTTTTATTGGCTGGAAAATGGCGGGTCACCTTTTCTTTTTAGAAATGCTTATTTACCACCTGGAGAAGCAAGGGGACAATATTTTTTTTTTTTTTTTTCAGAGATTACCTGGCTAACATCAGTCTGTCAGGAGGTAGTGACAGAGTGAAGAAATATGTTCATAAAAAAAGCTACATACTGAAGCTTTAATGATGTCCAATTAACCAGTGAATACAGGGTGCAGTGGTGGGTACGATAATCACAACCAGTTATGAATCTTAGTGCACCATGATAGACCACATCCAACATCCGCAGGGTGCTTGTAGGAGCATTCATGTAGAGAATGTCACCGTAATCAATGGAGGGAAGGAAAGTCACAGATACAAGGCGTTTCCTAACATTCAGTGTTAGACATGATCTGTTTCTGAAAAAGAAACCCAGTTTAAGAAAGTTAATTCTCAATAGTCCAGGTATCAAATCCGCTCATTCTCAATCAGTTCATCTGGACAGTTTCTTTTTAGTAGAAACGTTTCACCCTCACTCCAGAGGGCTTCGTCAGTCAGAGTAGTCCAAAGCAAACTGAAGCTACCCCACCAAGTAAACAACTTAAGTGGACCAACCAGTTTGCTGTAGCCAAGATGGTTTCTGGGGGCTTGTCCCTCGTCGACTCCTCCCAGGCAGGCAGACATGTCCAAAGTGGTTCAAGACAAGAAAGTTCATTCTCAATAGTCCAGGTATCAAATCCGCTCATTCTCAATCAGTTCATCTGGACAGTTTCTTTTTAGTAGAAACGTTTCACCCTCACTCCAGAGGGCTTCGTCAGTCAGAGTAGTCCAAAGCAAACTGAAGCTACCCCACCAAGTAAACAACTTAAGTGGACCAACCAGTTTGCTGTAGCCAAGATGGTTTCTGGGGGCTTGTCCCTCGTCGACTCCTCCCAGGCAGGCAGACATGTCCAAAGTGGTTCAAGACAAGAAAGTTCATTCTCAATAGTCCAGGTATCAAATCCGCTCATTCTCAATCAGTTCATCTGGACAGTTTCTTTTTAGTAGAAACGTTTCACCCTCACTCCAGAGGGCTTCGTCAGTCAGAGTAGTCCAAAGCAAACTGAAGCTACCCCACCAAGTAAACAACTTAAGTGGACCAACCAGTTTGCTGTAGCCAAGATGGTTTCTGGGGGCTTGTCCCTCGTCGACTCCTCCCAGGCAGGCAGACATGTCCAAAGTGGTTCAAGACAAGAAAGTTCATTCTCAATAGTCCAGGTATCAAATCCGCTCATTCTCAATCAGTTCATCTGGACAGTTTCTTTTTAGTAGAAACGTTTCACCCTCACTCCAGAGGGCTTCGTCAGTCAGAGTAGTCCAAAGCAAACTGAAGCTACCCCACCAAGTAAACAACTTAAGTGGACCAACCAGTTTGCTGTAGCCAAGATGGTTTCTGGGGGCTTGTCCCTCGTCGACTCCTCCCAGGCAGGCAGACATGTCCAAAGTGGTTCAAGACAAGAAAGTTCATTCTCAATAGTCCAGGTATCAAATCCGCTCATTCTCAATCAGTTCATCTGGACAGTTTCTTTTTAGTAGAAACGTTTCACCCTCACTCCAGAGGGCTTCGTCAGTCAGAGTAGTCCAAAGCAAACTGAAGCTACCCCACCAAGTAAACAACTTAAGTGGACCAACCAGTTTGCTGTAGCCAAGATGGTTTCTGGGGGCTTGTCCCTCGTCGACTCCTCCCAGGCAGGCAGACATGTCCAAAGTGGTTCAAGACAAGAAAGTTCATTCTCAATAGTCCAGGTATCAAATCCGCTCATTCTCAATCAGTTCATCTGGACAGTTTCTTTTTAGTAGAAACGTTTCACCCTCACTCCAGAGGGCTTCGTCAGTCAGAGTAGTCCAAAGCAAACTTTCAATTTCTTCACTAGGTTTTCCACGTGGAGTTTAAAAGAGAGATGTGAATCGATCAGGATACCCAGATATTTATAGGAATCAACAAACTCAATAGGGACACCATTTGAAGATAAAATCAGAGGAGGATCTGCTGGAACCGCCTTCCTATTTGAAAAAAACATCCCTTTTGTTTTATCAGCATTTAGGACAAGTTTGAGACGGAACAAATCTGACTGGATGATGTCAAAAGCGGATTGTAGTAACTGGAAAGCCTTAGCTACTGTTTTAGCTCGGCAATAAACAACTGTATCATCAGCATAGAAATGTAAGGATGCATCAGGGATGCAGTGACCTACATTAGCTATGTAGATTGTAAAGAGAGTTGGTCCTAAAACTGAGCCTTGTGGTACACCATTTTTAACTGTTAAATAGCTGGAAGAAGCACCGTTATGTTGAACACATTGCCTCCGATTGGAAAGATAGTTAGAAAACCAACCGATGGTGTGATCAGAGAAACCGATTTCTGAGAGCTTATGACACAGGATGTTATGATCCACAGTGTCAAAAGCTTTAGACAGGTCTAAGAAAAGTGCAGCACAATAGTCCTTAGCATCCAATGCTTCAACAACATCATTCAGAACCTTCAGAGAAGCAGTTGTTGTGCTGTGTTTTTTCCTGAAACCAGATTGATGGAGAGGTAAGATGTTAAATGAGTCCAGATAATTTTTGATCTGAGAGTTTATCAGTTTTTCTTGAACCTTGGCTAAGATGCAGAGTTTAGAGATCGGTCGATAATTGTTCAGTGAGATAATTGTTCAGCAGACTGAGAGACAGCTTTGTTCATCAGGCAGTAAGGATGCTAAACACTGCCTGCTCTGCCTCCCCTCCCATTTGAACTGCCTTAACACAAAAAACTTTCTCACACATTACCACACAACACAAAGATTTTAACACTGGACTCTGTGTCATCAAACGGGTTATTCACTAAACTCTCGGTCATGTGCTCATTCAGTTTGCACTACTTCTCATATTTGCACTAATGTTTGTATTACATTACTGCCTATAGTCATACTACTGTTTACATTCACTGTTTACATTTATTAATACTGTTTACATTTATTACTACTGTTTACATTTATTACTACTGTTTACATTTACACTACTTTTATATCTACACTACTGCTGATACATATACAGTATTCTCTGACTAGCCTTATTTAAGGATGCCCAATGTGCCTTACTGCATATGCCACTTTGCCTCTATACCAACATCAACTACCTCATACATATACTGTGTACATTAACTCATATGCTGCTTTGCCACTCTTTGCAAATGTCAATGCTAGAACCTTCAGTTTATTTTATAGATATACTTTTTATACTTTTTATACTACTATGCAAAAACTCAGGACAGTATTACACTTTTATTATTTCATTTTATGCTTATGTTCATTAAATGTTTAGTGTTTTAGTGTTGGTGTAAATTTTCATACTTTTATACTACTATGCAAAAACTCAGGACAGTGTTACACTTTTACTATTTTATGCTTATGTTTATTAAATGTTTCAGTGTTTTAGTGTTTAAATGGTTACTGTTGCACCGAGGGACTGAGAGAAACGCAATTTCAATCCTGTGTATGTCCTGTACATATTGCAGTTCTGACAATAAAGTTGACTTTGACTTTGAAAAATGAAAGAAACTTGTGGCACGTAAAAACGAAACTGAAAACGTTGGTTACGTATTGTAACCCCAGATTCTATGAGTGTAAGCGTAGCCCTTTAAAGCTACACCTATTGGGTTTATCCCTCGCGCTTCGCGCCAACTGAAGACTCCTAGTCCACGCCCACCTGCTGTGGGCCCCGCCTCGGTCCGCTATAATAGCGCCCTTGGACCGTGGTCCTGCTCCCAAAGGCAATATCTTTTTCTTCTGCCATTTGAGAGCCAGTGAGGCCCAGTTTTAAAGGGCTACGCTTACACTCATAGAATCTGGGGTTACAATACTACGTAACCAACGTTCTATTTTGTGTATGCTCCACCCTTTAAAGCTACACATATTGGGTTTAAAGGTCATCATTCCCAATAATCTCATTATTGTTAACACTGGCACTGTCCTGTGAGGCTGAACGCACCGAAGGAGTGGCATCAGCGATTCTTTCCTCTGGTCCGACAAAACAGTTGTCATGCTGGTGGAGCAGAGGATCACTCCCAAGAAAATTATTTTCTGGGCTGGTGTTACAGAACTCTTTTCTCAGTTTATTGCGAAACCTAAAAGGGACAGATGATTCACCAGTATAACTGTTTGAGCCTCTACTTCTTCTTTCGAGTGAGACAGAAGCAATAGATCGTCGAGGTAAAATAATATTCTCATGCCCTTTGAACGCAGCGGGTGTAACGCCGCCTCGATAACTTTTGAGAAAGTTCGGGGGATGAGAGCATACCCGAACGGGAGGCGGTTGAACTCGTAACAAACCCCCTGAAAGGCAAACCTGAGGAATTTCCTGTGCTTGTTTATTACTGGAATGTGGAAGTAAGCGTCTTTGAGATCGATCGACACAAACCAATCCCCTCGTGTCACGTACTCGAGAACACATTTTATTGTCAGCATATGGAAGGGGTGACTCATGATATGTTTGTTGAAAATCGACAAATCCAGAATCGGCCTGAGTCCTCCTGATTTTTTTGGACCAGGAAGTACTATGAATAAAAGCCGGTTTTCTCCTCGCTTGAGGGAACCCGGGAAATTATGTGTTTTGTTAACAGTTCCTGTAGTTCTGACTGCAGTGCCGAGCCTTGCTCCGTGGAAGTGAGTTTTGTCTCTAGCACCCCATTGAACTTTGGCGGTGCTCCTGAAAACTGCATGGTGTAACCCTTGCAGATCATTCGACTTAACCATCTGCTCAGCGAGCAGGTCTCGAGCCAAGCAGCACTGTGATCTGATAAAGGTGCGGCTTGGCTGTTCTGCCTAGCAAGTGGAAATAGCTTGGCCTCTACCGCCACCAAGCGGATAGTGTCCGCATTGACCCATGGGAGGCCCTTCTGGAAAGGGGCGTTTACCGGACAGCGCGTCACAGCCCCTGCTCCGTTCCATGTTTGTTTCAGGCAGACATGACAAACGTCTCTTTCGAGGTGGTCTGTTGGCTGTACCTGCTTCTGTCCGACTGAAGGAGGGAAGAGGCGAAAAAGTCCTGGTTTGAACAAATGTTCCAAGACCATACTCATGGTTTTTTACCGAATTTGAAAGGGCAGATATGTCTCTGACTCCTCTGTACGTTGTACCGATCTGTGTCTGATGACAACTGTGAGAGCAGGCCCCCACCATCGTGTGGGGAGGCGGGGATGGGGGGGGGGGGTCACAGCAAGGTCTGTGCCTGCACCTGCAGCCCGGCCCTGTGTCTGACCACCATAGAAAATCACATTCTTCTGTTCAGCTTTGCTGGATTGTTTCACACCAGTTTCATTATACTTATTTGGAGATGTGTTTACATACCTCGAAAAAGAGGTGTCTAAATGAGAGACTCTGTTTTTAAGACGGTTTCTTTATTAAACTTCAGAAATAAACTGTCAGCAGCACATACACCTCCGACAACCTGTCAATTTTTTATAATGGCGGCCCTAGCCTCAAGGAGTCCCGGGTCTCTGAAAGGCCTGGGACGGGTGTCCTTTTGCTGAATCTGGTGGTAGCGGAACTGCAAACGTCGAGGCGGGTGTAGAGCGTCGTTGCTGCTGGCGGAAGGCTCTGCTCTGGTCACGTNGGAATTGTTATGGTGTTGACGAGTTATCAGTAAGTTAAATTTGTTTTGTTGTCGAGTCTTGGACTTGACATGCTGTGCTAAGCGTGCCTGATCTGTACAGTCCATCACTTGCTGAAGTGTGGTCTGATCTAGGCACGTTGTTAGTTATTGAGCATGCATCAGGGCATAGCTTTGACACATTTGCCCTCAGCCTTTGAGAGTCTGGCTGTGTGGAGAGGAGGAAGATGTCACAGTAACCTCTTCCTCTTCTTTTTAAAAAGAGTGGTTTATTATTACATTACAGGTACATAAACTGTTTAAAACCTCTAGGTTTTCACATTTATGTTCATGAAGTTACCATTTTTCGCACTCTTTTCAGAGCAGACTACAGTACTTGAAAAACTTTTTAAACAAAAAAAGAGAATTTAGTCAGTTTGTGAAACTATTTGATATCCTAAAGACTTAAAGAGTTCATAAACTGTAAAGTAGAGTAAGTGGAAATGTTGTGAACAATAAATATCTTAACTGTTGTAGATGGCTCTTTGAGTCACCTCAGTTTGGAGATGTTTTTTTATTTTGACCAGACTGACAAGCTAACAGCTAGTTTAAAGGAGACCACATATAGGTCTTAAATTTTTTTATGTTATGTCTGTGTGCTATCTTGACGCCAGAAGCGAGGATGCGGCCTCGGTGTTGCCTTTGGGGACATTTAGTCCGCACGTGTCCGCAACCCATCTTATGATCCCGGGGAGGAGGGTGGAGTGGTTGCCTTGCGGGCCCGGGGTGTCGACCGGGGGTGGCGGCGAGTCCACGGCCACTGGTGATGGTACCTGGTTGCTGGCGACTTTAGAGAGTGGGGAGGACATCGGTTCCAGCTCTCCAGACGCGCGGGCTGGACCGCATGCGTCGGCTGTTTTGACTCCCTCGTGAGAAGATGGAGCCAGTCCCGCACTTTCCAGAGGTCAAGGTGGGAAAAACTGCTAGCTCTCTCCTGGGGATGGAGGAAGGGCGAGGCCGGTTCCGAACCTCCAGAGGAGGAAGGTCCGCCGCCGCTAGCTGTCTCCGAAGAAGTTATTAAGGCTAGCTCCCGTAGCCACGTGCAGTCCGCCGCGTCCTCCCTCGGCCGATACTGTATGTCCCCGTAGGAGAAGAGTTCGAACCGGCGACGCTTTTCTTCCTCAGTCGAAGACACGCTGGGCAGGAAGAGTGAGGCCCCACAGCCTGTTGAGTGTGGGAGGTTCCGAGGCATCTCTCGCAGAGAGGGTGTAGGTCAGATGCCAGGATGTAGCCCAAGTCACAACCTGGGCAGCTCTTGAAGGTTTGTCTCGTAGACATCGTTGTTAGTTAGAAGTTTGTTTGTTGGTTATGAAGAAAAAGTGGGAGCAGGACCATGGTCCAAGGCCGCTATTATAGCGTACCGAGGCGGGACCCACAGCAGGTGGGCGTGGACTAGAAGTCTTCAGTTGGCGCGAAGCACGAGGGATAAACCCAATAGGTGTATCTTTACACAAAATAGAACAGTGGGGCGGTCGACCATCCCGCACTACTGCCTGCGGTACTGCGCATTAGGTTTACTTTTAGGTTTAAAGGTTTAGAGATGAATATTTTTTGCTTTTTGTTTATGAATCAAGATCAGAGGATGCTGGTTCTTGTTCGGTCTATTAGACCCGGTGTTACACCATGTTCTGTGACTTGCAACAGTGCATGCAACACTGCCCCCTATGGTCACAGAATATGGTACAACACCTATTCAAAACGCGCTCCAAACAGGAAGTTGATTCATTTCCTGTCCTGTAACTGCGACGTGATGACGTCACTACGAACACTCGACGTGAAATTAAAAAACTCGATAGATGTCCTAGGAATCGATGTGTAGATCAAAGAAAACTAAGAATGCACAATATAAAATAGTATTAATTTACTTGTTGAGGAGGAGGCAGGTCCGACCGGCCAGTTTAAAAGGTAAAAAAAAAAAGCCACCTTAAGCTCAAATGGACAGCTGTCACTGGCTGTGCACGTGAGCGGCTGCGCGTCCGCCGCCGGTTGAAATGGACTGGAGACCTGTCCAGGGTGTTCCCCACCTCTCGCACAGTAATGGCTGGACATGGGCACCAGCCACTCCCGCTAACCGAAAAGGAAGAAGCGAGTATGGTGATCACGTGCGCATCTCCACACCTCCCGTCATCTGCAGTGAAGGAAGTAACAGCTCATAAAAGCCGAAGCGAAAAAGAAAAATACATTAATAAAAAATATTTTTTAAAGGCCGAAGCGTGCAGCACGTTCATTTAAAATAGCCTTGTTCTATATTTGTCCAAATGGTTTTGCCAAAACAAAAAATGCCTCATTAGGTATCGGATCCTGTGCATTTCTGCCCAAATCACAAAGATGCCTATTCACATTTATTAGTATTATCACAGGACCTTGGAGTTCAGCAAAATATAGTAGGTAATTTGCAGGGGAATTTTCACTTTACAAATTACTGACATGGCCGATTCGCACAGGATTAACAACACAGACAATCTCCGTAATTATTACAAATAGCATGTGGTCCCTAGGTAAAACTAATCTTGTGCGAATAGGGCTATAGATGTACTTTGTGCTCCTAAAGTCAGATTTCTGTTTCTTTGGCTTCATGGTAAATTATTTATGAGTTTGGATCCACCAAAGATGCAAAATGATGTTCTCTATTGATTCTGAGGGCTGTATATTTGAGAGTGTGTGCTGTATTGAGGGAGAAAGAGACAAGGGTCTGTTCCGACACTTCAGTCCACGTTCCAGTTACTGGGTGCAGACTGCACGGCTCCTCCACCGGCTTGGCCCCGGGCCACCTGGCAGCCAAAGAAAGGTGCCCTTCCTGGCCCCGCTCAAACTGAATTGCGGCCATGGGCCTTGCAACTTAGAAACCCAGCTTCTCATTTATCAACATAGAACTTCTTACATCAGATACTCCTTGTCACCCTGTCGGCCCTTTGAACAGCCACGCTGTGAAGCTGGAAAACCATTAGGTTGTTAGATAGCCGTATAAAGCAGCACAGAAAATAGCATAGGCACGATATCTGGAAGGAATGTATGCAAGCATTCCCCAACGTTGCATGGATAAAGTGAAATGTGGTCTAAGATATTATGTCAGAAAGACAACAGCATAATCATCCATCCCAAGCCTTTGAAGAACTTTTGAATAAACAAATAAATAATGTGAAGACATTTATTTTCAGTGCAGCCAACAAAAGGAAAAATGTTAAGCTTGTTTTGATAGTTGATGGTATTTCAATAAAATCTGCACTAATTCATGCCAAGCGCTTTGATATTTCACCTTAATAAACATGGGACACAAAGTTTTCCATGACTAACAAATTCCAAAATGTGATCACATGCCCATTGCCCTCTTTTGGAGTGGTTGGCTTTATTTTGTCTTAAAGAGTACACTGCTGGCATTGGTGGATGCTCTACCTCTCCATCATCCATCCATCCATCCATCCATTTTCTTCCGCTTATCCGGGGTCGGGTCGCGGGGGTAGCAGCCTAAGTAGGGAGGCCCAGACTTCCCTCTCCCCAGCCACTTGGAGCAGCTCCTCTGGGGGAATCCCAAGGCGTTCCCAGGCCAGCCTCTCCATCATGTTTGATGAAATTCCCTGTGGTAGTTTTTTGCTTTATGTTCTGGCAAACAAACGATGGGCACCTCCTTTTTATTTTAATTGTGTTTTTATATGACTTCAATGAAATTGTCCTTTTGGGATGACGACAAGTTACAATAGAAATTTATCAATTGTAGCTTTTTATTGATCTGACTGTCTCTGCTTTCCCTAAAAGTTGGACTACATTCTTCATTTAGGCGGTTTTAGGTGCCATTTGTTGTTGTAGTTTATTAACAATAGCTTTTATTTCTTTTCAGGCACAGGTTTCAAATCAAGCAAGTGCTCCACACATCCAGATTTCTACAAAAAAGACATGCAGCCCTCCATCCAGCTTTCATGCTTGGCCCAGTCACAGCCGCATCCAGACCGGTGTTGGCCCAGGTCTTGTTCCAAAGCCACCCATCGGCACACGTGAAGGACCCATCAGGAAAACAACAACAAAGCGTCTAATCAAGTAAGTCCATTGTTGCAGGTGAATTATTTATTTCCACAGTTGGCTGTAAATAAATAAAAAACTCCTTGTGAAATTTATAACACATTAAGTGCAGTGGAGTGGCTTTTATTGGCCCCAGATTGTGGAAGGAGACATGGTTCATGAGATCGACGAGTTCAAGAGGACACGGCTAATGCTAATGAGAGTTTGAATATGTGTGTAGTGGACTGCTCCCAGTCTTTTGGCTGCGGGTTGTATCTGCCTGTTCAGTAAACAACCTCATCACAGGCCTGATTTCTGCCTGAACCGTAAACAGAACGTGGTTCAATGGAAGGGCCTGGACTCCGGGTTCCATTTAAATCTTGTTTGGTTTGGAGATAAGGTGAAGAGTACAGAAGGAAAATAAAAAAAGAAATAAAAAACAAAAGGAACGGGTTGAAACTGGGCTCAACTGCCAGCTAATTCCCTCACTTATTTTACGACCGTAATACTTGCAACATCCGTCCAAATTACACAACACAGAGCCTTTATGATCAAGACTGAATGTTTAAAGTGTGCTGTTATGGTTGGCGAAGGGCTTTTAAAATTTGGAAAGAAATTTAAAACAAATTGTCCAAAAACTTTTGGCGGAGCATTTTTCTTTGTGACTTCATTTATTCACTGCAACGTTTGCAGGTCTGATGACACCGCACTGCTCTGCTGACGTGTTACGTTTACCAAACAAACCGTTCCTTGTCAGCAAAGAGTTAAGAAGGCAGTAACGTAAGAGTTATATAGAATAGCGAGCCGGCTAGGTGTCATGTTTGCTCCTGTGTGTGTGCCTCTGTATGTGTGTGAGTCTTCCTGGCAGTTTCTGTGTTTACCTTCTGCATGTGGAATTCCAGAGCCCCCTCACACTCTGCTCTGTCCTGCATTTTTGCGGTCGACCAGTGTGACAGGGGAGAGTGTGGGAAAAACGGAAGCTTCGGGACCAAAAATGCGCTGATGGAAACAATGAAAAGCAAGAAGAAAGAGACGAGAAAAAAGAAAGAATGACAAAGAGAAGTGAACTCGGTCCAGTAAAAGAAAATGATTGTTTCCAGAAAATGGAGATAATAAGTTGCTTCCACATATTTCCAGTGTGCTTTTTTCAGGTGCAACTTAACACTTGTTATTGAAGCACCTTTGAAATGTACCCCTGTACTGTATAGGGTTAATTCCCTCAAACCTAGAATAGAATCACTGCTAGATTATTCAAAGAGTTCAAGGTTATCCAACCCTCTGAACACTTTCCATCTTTTAAGCATCCCCAGAATTGGCAAGGAATTTTCCAAAGTAGTGCACTGCTGCTGCTGGTCTTTTAATACTGGCAGATTTTTATTTTTTTTTTATAGAAAGAAAGGAAAAGACAGAAAGTAAGACCACAAAGCAAAAATCCACCAAAAGAGCACAAGGCAAACACACCCAACCGCCGTCTGCAATCCAGCGAAGTACATGACAGAACACAGCAACAAAACGCATATGCAAAAAAGACACACAATATCCATGACTTTGCAGTAGATTATTATAAATACATACATATACATACTGTATACATATATATATATA
>JBBPBX010017286.1:0-22908 GCA_038048925.1 Garcialebias charrua | reverse complement strand
TGAATAAGCCCAGTTCATAAATAATTACATGTGGAGGATGGAGAACAGTGCTGGTATTACCAAAAATTGTACCATCACTTTTTTTGAGTGGATTGACAATATATCCAATTCTTATCAACGTTATTATATTTTAGTTTCTGTTTTAAAGGAAACGGCTTTCTTATGCTTTGACTAAACCAAGGAAATAAAGAATTTAAAACTACACAATGCAGGATTCTCAAAGCTATTTGTCTGATCAGAAGAGGAAAAAAAAGGGGGTCCATAATTACTGTATACTCTCAGCAAAATAAAACTATAACCAGGAAGGCAGATGCGTTTTAAAGGAAATAACTGATGCAGTCTTAATTAATGTTTAAAAAAAGGCTTGAATTCAGTCCACAGTTCTGTAATTCTTTCTACCTTATTGTCCAACACACTTTAGTTTCCTCTAAAATGTGTTGCATCACTGCACAGGCTTTAAGAGTGAGCTGAGTGAACTCAGTCAAATGTTTACACTTTAAACTGTTTTAATGTTTCTACTGAACTAGTTTTTACGTTTTATTTTATGCTTCCATACTCCAGACACATTGACACGTTACATCAATGTTTTACAGCAACAATGAAACAATATCCAGACCAACAGAGATCAGGAGCGAAGTGTAGTCACTTACTCCGATACCATCAGTAAACTTTTTGATTAGGTAGCTGATTACTGCTGATTACTTATTAAAGTTTCTTTTACAATTTACATTTTTGCTATTGTTGGATGTAACTGGGACCTTGAGTACACAATTTCGTCCCACCTCCTGTACCACATGTGACGCAAATGACAAAGAACATTGATCTGATACCTGAAAACACCCCAGGGCATCTTTACAGTCAGATTAAATTGTAATGTTAGAAATGTAAACGGCTTCTGGGTGAATCTGTAATGGATCTGATCTGGAGACACAAGTAGGTATTACAATTACATAATGCCATGTCTCTTGTTTGGCTGTTCCTTCTTCAGAGATCTCCACAGCAAGTCGTCGTCCTCTATCTCACACTCTCTCTCCTCTGTCCTCACTCCAACTAACTCCATGTCCTCTCTAACTGCATCCATGTATCTTCTCTTTGGCCTCCCTCTTTGTCTTTTTCCTGGCAGCTGCATTTCTAACATCCTTCTACCAATATACCCACTGCCCTTCCTCTGGACATGTCCAAACCATCTCAGTCAGTCATGTGACAACGATCAAAAGTGTGGCTTAATGTCAATAAAATAAATAACCAGTCGGCTCAGTGCAACAAGATTATATTGTGCAAAGGAGGGTGCATGACCAACATGATTAAACACCTCTGGATTCTTGAGAAAACTTGAGTAGAACTCGAGTAGTCAATGACATCATAGGATCTTAAGATGCAAAATAAATAAATAAAAATGCATAAAAACGTCATTATTTACAAAAATAAAAAGGACCACCAAAACATTGGGAGCATACATTATGCTCCTATCATTTATCATACTGCAGATAAGTCACAGGAAAAACAAAACAATTAGTTATTATCATTAAGCTGCAAAAGTGAAAGGAACGTTTTCAAAAACAATACTTAAAAACAGTGGGGCGTTGACCACACCGCACCACCACCTGCAGTGCTATGCAATTAGGTTTACTTTTAGAGAGTATTGTGTTTATAGGTTTTTTAATAGGTTTAGAGATGAATATTTGTTGCTTTTTGTTTGTGAAACAAGGTCAGAGAAAGCTGGTTCTCTGGTTCGGTCAGTTGGACCCGGTGTTACACCATATGTGACCTGCAACAGTTTATGCAACACCGCCCCCTACTGTCGTGATGACATCACTACGAGTACTCAATGTGAAATTAAAAAACCTCGATAGAAGTCCTAGGACTCGATCTGTCGATTACTCGAGTACTCTGTTAAAGCCCTATCTTATACAAACACTGAGACAGCTAACAAGTTATCAGTCTAAAACAGCGGGTCAACTCAAATGCAAATGCAATGCTAATGTTAGCCCATGTATTATTTCAAAGACAAAAAACTGCTAATGTTGCCAAGAAGTTGACCAGACTCCACAATGTGCTACTCTGTTCACCATAGCATCCAAGGTAAAGATGTTAGTGTAACAAGTTGCAGAGTGTTGCAGAAGGGTTACAGCTTATATTGTGAAAAGGTTGCATCCCTTTTCAGACGTGAAATCACTATTATGTTATTACCGTATTCGTCGGTGTATAACACAGAGTTTTTTTGCTCATTTGAATATCCTGCATGTTATACACTGAAGCGTGTTATTTATGGATTTTTTCCCATATTTTTAGACCAATTTTTGGCTCCAATATCGTCGTTTTTCATTTTGGCCAAAAATGATGCAGTACCAGTTTCGGCCGCTATGGGCGCCATGGGCAGCAGCAGAGGACTCAGAGAGTGAAGAGGAAGAGGAGGGCCACTTCCAGACCGTTTCTAGCTCATGTGTCCGAAAAAAGCCTCATCTGGTCGGACTGACTCTGTCGCTACCCGCCTCCTGCTCTGAATGTAGCTGCTAGGGGCCAAGATGGTGTAGTGGCAGGGGAACCGACTTGGGACCCGAAGGACCCAGGTTCAAACCCCAGTCACGGCATAACTTGTGGTGTGTTTGAACAGCACATCTCATCCCAATTGCTCCCCAGCGCGCTTTCTATAGCTGCCCACTGCCCCACCTGGTGGTGATTGGGTTAAATGCAGAGTCAAATTTCATCTTGTATGGAAACATACACAGATGACAAAAATGTGACATCATTATTATAGCTGTGAGGTTAGCTGTATTTTTTTTAGCAAGATAACTCATAAACCACACCGCGGATTTTCTTGAAACTTACAGAGCATTATGGACTCGTGGGGCGAGTGGAAGTTAATGTGTCTGACCGTTCTTTCAGTCGAGGACGTGGAAGATCTGTGGATAATTGGAATTATGGTAGCATGTGCTCTGCTTTTTGGCTTAGGCGGAGGGTTCTGCTACTGGAAGCTGAGGAAGACTACCGCGGCGATGAACGCGCTGGCGAAACTTCCTGCTCAACAAGATTCTTTGATCCGGGCTGTGACCTCAATGAACCAGCTGTTGTTCGAGCTGAATCGCACGGTGGGAACAGTGGTGGACAGCCGCGGACCTGCAGTGCGGTTTGGGACTCGTTTACAGCCGACCGGGCTACATCAGGGGGCAGACGGGGACCTGTAGCTCAGATTGAATGAAACCTCACATGATTCTGCAATTTGGACCTAGACGGCACTTGGACTCAAGGCTACAGTCGGAGTACACTGTAGCCTGCCCTGAAAAATAAATAATGCAACTAATCTAATCGGGACACAAGCAACCTTGAAAAAAGGCTGACTGCAAACCTCTCCTGGAGTCTGAAGCTGTTGGAAAACTGTCGCCCCCCCCCAGAGGTCTCTGTGTGCATTCAGATGGAGCCGGCTGAGCCCATCTGCAGACTGTGCTTATCTGAAATGATTGCTCACAGACTTATCTCCCTACTACGCCACCAAATGCAACATGTCTCTTGTCTTTATCTGTGCTGAGCTGGTAGAGTTTTTTTGACTTTATCATAGAATGTCCTAAGACAAAATGTGTCAATGATTATCCCACTGTACGTTCCTTTTTTTCCATATCTGATTGTCTGGCGGCGCAATTTAATTATTGCTGCGGATTTCCGTGCGTACGTCCCTCTTAGGATGGTGCGCGCGCCAATAGCACGGTTTTGTACCTTGGTGCAAATATGCCAATAAAGATATATTCTATTCTATTCTACAATAGATGCGTCTTATACAACGAAGCGTGTTATATACGGATTTTTCCAATCTTTTGACAATAATTGGACAAAGCGTGTTATACACAGGAGCGGGTTATACTCCGACGAATACGGTACAGTACCGGTAATACTAATTATGTTTGTTAGGAATAATGATAGAGCTAAGCTAATTAATGGTTCACCCTGAGCTAACATTACAGTAACAGTGACATAATATGCTTGTTTAGATGTTTGAAGGGACATGGTGAAAACCATCAACCCCTAGTAGGCACCACCTACCAGGGACTACTTATCAAATAAGAGAATCTTATCTTGGTATAAGGTCGAGAAGACCAATGTGATTACAGAGCTCAGTGATGCCTGCTCTGTTGCACTCATGTGATGGCTGGAGTGGCATCACACAGGACCATTACCTTACCATCACAGAACACTTTTAAGAGCGGCTTGAAGACCTTTCTTTTCAACCAAGCATACTCTGCCTCCTCATGATTATATCTTAGTTGATACTGTTATTGATTTTACTTGTTTTATTACTTGTTTTATTGACATTTAATTATGTTGCACTTTGTAGCACTTTGAGATTTTCATTAATGAAAAGTGCGTTATAAATTAAATTCATTATTATTATTATTATTACTTTATAGTGGAGGGCAAAATGAAGCAAAAAGTCCTAAAAACAACAGCTTTGTACAAAGCTCAGACTGGTTGTGTTGTGGCAGAGGAAAGCAGTGACGTTCTGTCACAGTTTGGCATTTCTGACAGGACTGTAGCAATCACTGTAGAAAATCAGTCAGAGAGATGTTGTTGGATGTAAGTTAATGTTGATCATTATAACTTTTGAACATTACTTTAATTTACAAACAGCTTAAAGCTCAACCTGTTTGCAACTCCTTGCAAAGGTATTTTTCTTATAACAATTCTTGTTTTCTGAAATAACAGAAACTGCTTTGTCTCAAAAAACACCAAAAGAATGTTCCCTTTGTTTCAAAACTTGTTTGGCCAAAACTGACCAAGAGCCATTGTGTGAAAGTTGTTTGAACCTGTATTTCTTGTGAACTGCTACCCACCGAAATGAATAAAAGGCTGAAACGATCATTGCTAAGGCGGACTCGTCTTCCGACTTTTTAGGAGACGTTTCCCTCTTTGCAAAGATGTAAATGAAAATGCTAACTGTTGTCAATTGTGTGATTCCTTTTAGTAGATAAAGTTGCTGCAGGGTTTGATCTGAAAACCCATCATTTCTTGGTGCCAAAGACCCGGGATCCTCACACCTGCTCACAATGACTTTTGATGAAGGTAGCTGAAAGTCCATGCGCATGGCCAGTACCACAGACCTGGAGGATCGATAGTTTCTACCAGGCCAGCAAGGCCGAAATCAAGTGCCACCGTGGCAGCCTGACGGATGACCGAACAAATCACACACTTAACAAGCAGTGAGTATAAACAGGAATTCCTTGTATATAGAAAAAATAGGACAGAACTACGGGTAGTTAAAAGCTGAGCCAAGAACTTCTAATTAAGTGAGATTTCTATTTTTCAAAGTTAATAACTATGATTTGTACACGAGTATTAACGATGGATTTCAAGACCTTTAAATATAAAAGTGAGGAAAATTTAAGCAGTGAAACAAATTTTTTCCAATAGCTTTATTGGGCATAAAAGTGAGGCTAAAGAAAGGAATAGTGAATTTAAAACGCGTTATTTTAGGATCCTTTTCTTTCCTATCTGTATTAGGAGATATTTGAATGTACTATTTGGGTACAAGTGCGATTTCAGCTAAACATAAGTAGATGCGCAGCTTGTTTTAAAATTGTTTTGTATATGTGAGTATGTGTGATGCTGAATGCAGCATGAATGAGAAAAAAATAAAAAAATAAAATAACGCAGGAAGACATAACTGACAAAATTATGAATAGCAGTAAAAAGTAAGACCTCAGAGAAGACGCCAACCAAAAGATGTCAGATTTATGATCCAAAAGCATCCATGCTCGAATAAACAAATAAAAAAAAATAAGATTGGATAAAATAAAATAAAATAAAAATAGAGCTAACTCTTTTAAAATAGACCTGACTGACAAAAACAGTTGTTTGTTAAATCAGAAGACAAATGAAACCAGACCGGTCAGTCACATGCAACCACAACCGCACCTGTTAAACAATTAACTGACCAGACGACTCTACAGACACACCCAGCTAGCCAACAAATGGTATCCAGATAGCTCTTTGTACAACCTCAGTTTGGAGAAATAGAGTTTACCTAAATGCTTGTTGCCATTGTCTGAGTTAAAAACTGGTAATTTGAGTTTTTGAGTTCTCAGTTGAGAAACAAACAACGGACCGGTTTCGTGCCTTAGGGTACACCTCGTTGTGGTTGTCATCTGTGAAGACCACACCTTGGCCTGGAGTGACACACACACACACACACACACACACGCGCGTACACACACACACACGCGCGCACACACACACACACACGCATACACACACACACACACACGCACGTGCACGCACACACACACATGGCTAGGTGGAACAGTAACAGTGTTTCCATCAAGGTTTCTTGATGCACATTTTGAAGTGTCACATCGGAAAAGCTGAATGGAAACGGCACAATTCGAGTTAACTTCCTCTAATTCGCAAAAAGGGTTGATACGCTCGCTTGAGGTGGTTTTTGGGTTCTTCGAATCAGAGCCGACGTACAAAACAAGATGAAAACAGATTTGCCGACTCGGTTCTGCCGTAGCGAACATTTGCGTCACGTGACTTTGTCTCCGGACAACATGTAACATCGCTAAAACTAGTTGGCATGACAGAATAAATACAACTTGCCCGATAGCAACACGTACCTGAAATATTCTCTCCATTTTGCCGAGATGTGTGGTCGGGTTCTGTTTTCAACCGCTACTTCCTGTTTACTGTAGACATGCGTAACGCTGACGTCTGACGTGGTGCCGCTTTGCGTGACCTGGTGGATGCGTTTCGGGCCAGTTGAGGGAGACACTTCTGATTCGCATTGATTTTCGTTTGCATTTTTGCAAACTTTCAAGGGTTCGCTCGGGGTTTGAATTGAAAACAGATGCAAACACGGTTAGTGACTTGATCAGATTTCAGAATTAGTTGGCCCCACCTGTCTCTAAGAAGGGAAACCATTTTGGAAATACTTTGATTAGTGCTAAGTTAAATTTTGTATGGTTTTGTGAACTGCCTGAAGAGGGTTTCAGTGGAAATTTAGTGCTATTACATAGGCTTGATTGAATTTAATTAAATAGATACTGTTTTGGGTCATGCATGACAAGCATAGTGGTGAACTGCAAGGATTTATGAATTTAAGGATGTATGAATGTGTATAGGAAATTTGGTTTTGAGTTTTGGTTCAAGTTTAAATTAATGTTTTTATTTTTATGAAATTGAGTGTTTTTACTTTAAAGAGTGGTTTGAAATCCCTTTTTGTACAAACAGGAGGGCTCGTTTGAGGGGTGAATACTGACAGATGTTCCAATATAGGATTGGCTAAAAGATAATTGATTTTGATAATTGTATTTAATAGGGTTTTTGAATCAGGACTGAATTTATGGATAAAGGATGTAAATCTGGCTAAACCCACAAAACACATACGTTTGATAAGTCTCCACTAGACTAGCAGCTGAAGCTTACACATACACAAACATCTGAGTTTTGTATCTTGAGTCTCTAGTTTTTTGGATTGCCGGAACAGATACCAAGTGTACAGGTTGACGCTGAAACTAGGTCTGACCAATGCGACTTTTCTGAAAACACCGCTACTGAAACAACAAAGAAATGCACTGTCAAGTCAAGCAATGCGACTTTTCACTACTGAAGCAAAGAACTGTCAACAAACTGGAATGTGTGCCATACGTGAACTTTTATGAAACTATGTCCAGATGAGGGTCCTGGATTTTGTCAAAACAGCAGGAACATCCAGTCAAGTCTTGCTGTATGCTGAGCTATGAACTGCTGCCCACAGTTGAACGTGTCTCCAGACAAAGGGGGACCGCCTGAAAGTCTTGATGTATACCGAGCTATGAACTGCTGCCCACAGTTGAACATATCTCCTGACAAAGGGAGACAGCATGAAGACAAAGAGCCGTATGGTCCAGTTATCCAAAGTCACTAACGACAACTGCAGTCTGGCGAAGGTGTTCAACCCCACATTTGGTCTGTAAGGGTCATCCAAAGATTTCAGCGTCATGGTCAAAACTGCAGTTTGCTTTGATAAAAAACACTCACTAAGCTCATTTTTCAAGATATGCCAGAAGCATGTCACATGATTTTTAGTGTACTGAATGTGGGTCTGCTGGACTGCTTGCCTTTTTCCAATTACTCTGAAATGAAAATTGTTCTATAACCTCAAAACTTTGTACAAAGTTGAAATCATACATTTGACCTTTTGTCTTCACAGGTTAAGTGAGTCACAGAGATCCACTTGCAAAGAGACCTGTACAAGAAATCTTCCTAAACATCTGTCCGCTTTTACTTTCGAACTGAGATAACTGGTTTGTTTTGATTGATTACAAGGGATTTAAATTTATGTAATTGTTGATTGTTTAGATTAAAATGATATGGGAATGGAATGGAATTTAGTTTTATGATTCTAAAGTTCTAGGTTTATATTTGTTCTAGGTTTATATTATATAGTGTAGTGGTAATGGCAGTCGACCCTTGATCGGAAGGTTGGAGGTTCGAATCCCGCATCCGCCCACCATGTGTCGTTGTGTCCCTGGGCAAGACACTTAACCCCAAGTTGCTCCCGGTAGGTCTGGATGGCGCCTTGCAAGGCAGGCTACCACTACCGGTGTATGAATGTCTGAATGAATGGGTGGATGGTTGGTATTGTAAAGCGCTTTGGGGCTCCTCACAGGGCTGGAAAACGCTATATAAATAAGCTCCATTTACCATTTATCATATTTAAACTGTTTCAAAGGAGGGATAGTAAAAGATGACATTTATAGCATTTAAAAGATAATAATAAAAAAATGACATTTATAGCATTTAAAAGATAATAAAAAATAAAAAAACGACATTTATAGCATTTAAGAGATAATTTAAAAGATTGACATTTATACAAACTACGTTTCTTCTGTATATACCTATTTAACAAATATTTTCTCTTTCTCCTGTTGAAATGTGCACAGATCCAAGAAACCTAGGGGGACGCCCCGAAAAACTAACTAGACGAATATTTTAACTAAGACAACAGGATCAAACCACAGGTCCCTAAGGTGGACTTGATCAGGGTTTGATTGGAGACGTTGGTAGTTCTGTATTTTATGACTTGGAAACATTTTTAATGTTTTATTGTACTTTTATGGGTAAGGTGATCATTTGAATTATATACTTTGCTCATGCGTCAATGAAGTTCCTTCCACAGACCCCATGAGGTAAGCAAAAATTATTAATACTGTAATAATAATTGTCTATGCCAGGATCCCTGACGATCCTGTTTTGAACTCAGAAACTAAACTGAGTAATGGCATAAGTTTTTGGGAAAATGTTCTATTGTTGAGGTGATTTGTCTAAACTAATACTAAAACTAACACTTTACTAATATGGATGTGGGAATTAAAAATATGTAAACATTATTTGTGTATTTGTACTAATTTTTGATTCTGCTCAGGTCAACACCACAGAAAATACTTCCAGGTGTGATGAGTCATACTGAGGGAGTTTGACCCCACCCAGGAGACTGGTTTTGTCGGGGACCCCTGTTGGAAGCACTGAGAGTCGAAACGCTGGCTAAAGACCATCTCGGGGCAGGATGATACCTGAGATGAGGCAACAGGATTCCAGAATCTTCCGTGGGCCGCTCACTTGTCTAGGTGACAGAGTGATACAGAGCCAGACTGAGATGGAGCAACAGGATTTCTGCCGACAAACATGCTTTCTCTGCATCAAATGCGACGTCCTGAGTATGCCAACTTGCCGAGAGAAAATGCAGAACGAATTTAGTTATTATGCATTCTGTTTTTGGTCTATAAAAGACCTAGCTCATAAAAGAGCTTTTTCTTTGCTGTGTGCTTCAATAATTGATTTTCCACATTTTAAGAGTTGTTTTGAGAGTTTTTTTTTTTGATGAAAGAAGATACCTTTTACTTTTTAAATTCTTTATTTTAAGCTTCAAGTTTTAAACTATTTTACTTTAAATTCCTTTAAGTTTTTATTTTATTTTATTTTAGACTTCTTTTAAGTTATTTTATTTTTACTCTACTGCCCACAAAAACTTGTAAAGATGAGCCGAATTGTTATAAAATGGTCGCCATCTGGTGAGGGCCCAGAGGTGTTAGTTTTACGTTTTTCCTGCCATATCTTTAGACCCGGAGTTTTTTTTTCGTGACTATTCGTCTGTTAAAAAGTTCAAATGATAAAGAGGGCCGAATGTTGGATGTAAGTTAATGTTGATCATTATAACTTTTGAACATTACTTTAATTTACAAACAGCTTAAAGCTCAACCTGTTTGCAACTCCTTGCAAAGGTATTTTTCTTACAACAATTCTTGTTTTCTGAAATAACGGAAACTGCTTTGTCTCAAAAAACACCAAAAGAATGTTCCCTTTGTTTCAAAACTCGTTTGGCCTAAACTGACCAAGAGCCATTGTGTGAAAGTTGTTTGAACCTGTATTTCTTGTAAACTGCTACCCACCGAAATGAATAAAAGGCTGAAACGATCATTGCTAAGGCGGACTCGTCTTCCGACTTTTTAGGAGACGTTTCCCTCTTTGCAAAGATGTAAATGAAAATGCTAACTGTTGTCAATTGTGTGATTCCTTTTAGTAGATAAAGTTGCTGCAGGGTTTGATCTGAAAACCCATCAGATGTATTTGTCATACACATGAAATATATTTCTATCAGTATTACATTACACCCACTATGCTCCATTATTTGTATACACTTAATTCTGCCTTATAATGTGAAATGTGACACTAGGCAGAACGTTTTTCTCTCGGGCTTTGTTTTCACTAGGGAACAGTTACACGCCTGCACATGCAACACACCCAACATTTGATGATTGACATACAGAGCTGATAGCTTGTTGGCTGAGAGGCGGATCACTCACAGAGTAGGGGAAGTTCTAGGGCGGTTCCAAGGCGGTTCGGTTCCAGGATTGGTCCCACGAGGCGATGACGTCATCTAGAGGTATAAAACCGTGGTCCGCCTTCGAAGATGTGTGTGTTGGACTGTGCTGGAGTCAGGTCTGTTGTCTGCTGTAAGGTTTATTCTTATATGTACAATAAACCTACATAAAATTTGCACATTCGTTTCAGAGCTTCCTTCAACCTTTTGAATTCGCAACACACACCACATGTAATGCTGCCAATATGGATGTGTCCATTAAGTGCCTGCAGTTCATGAAACTATGCTGCTTTGCCCACACACTTCAAATAAAGGCTGAATGAATGAATCTATAGCAACACAAAGTCTGAACTCCCTAAATTCAGTGAGTCAGTGGGTGGCCAAGGGTTGATCCATTGTTGTGTGGACAAAGAGATGCTTGATGGCAAAGGTGGTTCTCCAGGAGAAGCAAGAACGTCTATGTAAGAAACAAAGTTTACTTTATTTAATCATTGAGCATTATTTATGACATTACTGTAATACAAATTCTTTATATACGTTTATCTATTATTTATGAGTTCTGAGGAGAAGTATACAGTATTTGACTACTTATTTTAAATACAATTACAGTATTGTTTGACTCAGGATGACAAGCATCTGCTAAATAAAAGTCAACACTCACTCAAGGCCTTGTTATACTTGGGACGTCAGCCCGTCGGACGTCTTTTACCCCCCGTTGAGTGAGCAAACATTGCGCAACTTTTGGCCGCACACCCGCTGTGATCCCCCGGTGCATAGGCGTCGTGTACATAGCCCCCAAACAGAACTCTCGAAGCCGACGATGCGGCTCGCAGCGTGTGATTGGTTCAAAGTTTGTGGGCGTTTTTTGTTTGGATGTCCATATATGGTCTATGACACCGCAGCACGTGACCCCGCCACTGTTTTAGATACCGGTAGTTCTTACAGTAATATGTTTCATAAAATTACAAAATAAAGTGCAAATATAACATCAGTACTGACATTAATTATATTGCATCTTACCTCCATATGGGCGTACAGAGCATACAGTAGCCTTCCCCAGCTTATAACTGGCAGCGATGGCAGTGAATGAGCACCCAGAAGCCAGGACCCGCAGCGTGACTCACAGCCAGTCTCTCCGGGGCAGAGACCGGTGCGCTGTGTGTCGGTGCGTGCTGCAGGTGAGGGGAGATCCGGTGGGCAAGTTCATCAAAACGAGCAGCGGACATTCGAAAATATGAAAAGTGTGTCTCGTCATCCATCTCCCGCATCTGCTGAACCAACAAGCTAAACTCGCCTTGTGTAGATCTGGTCCTGTTCAGCGGGCGAACGTGCCAACGCCGTTCGCGTCGTATTTCCATGTTCGCGGTCAATAACATTAATATAAGGTCATTTTCTTCATCCTCGTCCTCCGACTCGTCATCCAACCTGAGAAGCATCTCTTTTGCCGCCTGCGAATACATTTTCTTCGTAGTGAACTGTTGAAATTAATTCCTCTTTCCGGCAACAGCCAACGTGCGTGTGACGTATGCAGTGTGAGTGCGCGTGACGTATGCAGTGGGAGGGAAGAGGGAGGGATTATCCCCACGTCTTAAAGAGGTATAAACACTCAATGCGGTCGGTGACACACGTCAGCGCTGGGTTCACTCAACGGGGGGAAAAGACATGAGACGCTAGTATAAACCCAGCTTCACTCTTGATGTGAGAACGCGCTGGAATTCTATTTACCCAATGCTGGAGATTCACAGAGCAGTACTCTGCAATTCAAGCAGCCAGCTTGGATCAATGTTTGAGAAAGAATATGGAAAGGGACAATAAAGATAGATGCGATGGATAAACTATTTAATCCTGATGTATGAAGATTAGACATAAAAACTACCAACACACACAAAATATGAACTCAAAGAACAAATAAGAGTGAATACACTGCATCAGTTCCCTTATCAGTCAGTCACTCGGTGCAACACTATTGCTATGGGAAATTGCGCCCCCGCGCAATTACCTGAAGGAATACAATCACGTCTTAACGGCAGGGGGCGTCAGCATCACCCCAGAGACCCCGCCCTCTGGGTACTTAAGATGCGGACGCCCATCCTACTTTCTCTTTTTGCCCTTCACCTCGCTTAAACCTGAACTTCTCTTCTCTTCGTGGGACTTCTCTGTTGTTCATCGCTCGACCAGAGGTGAGCTCGCTCCCTACGCTGAGCGTACAGAGAATTTTCCTGCGTACTGCTGGGCTGGCGAAAGCTAGTCCGGCACATTTTTCCTTAACCCCAAAGTTTTTCTTCTCTTCTCTCCGCAGACTGCTTCGCTCGACGGTGCTAACTGCGTCACATCGCTACCCTGCTAAGTCGTAGCAGGCTAGCCAGCGAAAGTGACGCAACGGAGGAGACGTCTCGAAAAAGAATTTTGGAAAGACTTGCTTGTTTTTTTCTCGGACGTGGCTCCAGAGAAAGGAAAGCGAAAGCCAAGATTTCCGAAAAAGGCTAGCAGGACGGCGAGCCCAACCTCGCGCGCCTGCCCCAGCGGCTGCGGTTTTTCCCTCTTGGCGACAGACAGCCACGAGGTCTGTCCGGTCTACCTGGGGATGCTGCACGTGAAAATGGCGCTGGACGCGCCCGACTCCTGCCCACACTGCAACCAGATGCTGGAGGCGGTGAGGAGGCACCGGGTGGACTTTGTGGCCAAAACCATGGGCGTAGCTGCTGCGCCAACAGACCCGGACCTCACTGAGACTCTCACTCCCACGCCGGAGCTCGAGAGCATGGTTTTGGAGGACAGTATTCGAGTCGAATGGGGCGACAGCCCAGCTGTGGCGGCTCCCATCGGGGACTCGACAGCCGAATTTGACACTCGAAGCATGATGAACGTGGATGAGATCTCGCTAACAGTCTCAGGTGAACTTTCTGGTGACGAAGCTGACAACGAGTATGACGGGAAGGGGGGTGACCTCTCTCACATCCCGGCGCCTGTGCTCCCGGAGACAGACACTTCGATCCCCGCTCTGTTCGACTTGTGCCGCAGAGCGATGGACGCGCTACAGATCCCTTGGCCCAAACCTCCACCCCGTCAACAAGTCACGAGGTTGGCAGGAAATTATTTTTACACAAAGCAGCAATCTACAACGAGGCACAGGATGCCCATCTTCCCGGATTTCCTCACAGAGCTGACTCGCACCTGGCCTGAGCCCAGGGCTCCTATGTTGCTCCCGCTCTCACAGTTCCTCGACGTGGCTGGAATATGGAAGTAGCAGAAATAGCCAACATGTCACAGATGGAGGACACGCTTGCATCTCATTTGGCCCCCAGGTCTTCTGGAACAAAACCGACTTTGCCCAGTAAAGCCTGTCGAGCCTCAGTTACTCAGCTCGAGAAATACTACAGGGCTCAGGGCCTCGCGGCGCGCGTGATGAACGCGTCCGCGATGATGCAGGCGTACCTGGCTGAAAAACTACAGGAGCTCCAGGTGACGACAGACAAGCAGGCTGCCACCGAAGTGCTGGAGGAAGCCCGCAATGCAACAGACTTTGTGCTCCGCATGATGGGGACAGCAGCCATCGCACAAGGCAGATGCATAGCTGAGGTGGTCATCGCCCAACGTCATCTGTGGATGACTCTAACAGACCTCCCGGAGGGACAACGGATTCATTTTCTGCACCACTCGATAGAACAGACGGGACCGTTTGGAAAAGCTCTGGACCGGATTCAGACTAGGCTAGAACAGAGGCACAAACAGGCTGAGGCCCTCCGGGAAGGCATGCCCAGGAGAGCTTTTGTTGCACAAAACACAATTAAAAACTCAAAAAACAGTTTCGCCCGGTTTCTTGAACAACAACACAGCAACATCAACAACACGGCTCCCTTCGGATACCAATCGCTATAAAGGACGGGGGCTGTCACCCCCCTTCCCTCGCGGCTCATGGGGTACTAGCTCAGACAATAAACCCCAGCAGGTGGCCTCAGGGCTGTCTGCAACAGACAGACACTGAGGTGTCTGCAAAGAGGTACACCGGCTCTCACGGGGCCAGGTGAGGGGGGTCACATCTTCCAACCCCCACCCCGTCGGAACCCACAGGGCCGACAATACACAAACTCAACAAGCCTGCAACACGTCCGCACGCCCGGAGAGCGCACCGACAGAATCTGGTAACCATGGCAACGTGCCGTTATGGCCACCAGGCGTTTTTCAGCAGATTTCAGCAATGAGTGACGGGGGAGGTGCGGGGGGGGCACTACAGAGACCCACAGGGCCAGGCCAGACTCACATGCTGACAAAAGAGACGGTAATGGCGCTGCAGGATTTGTAAACAAACGTTACAAAGCAGGAAATGCACCAGGGCTGGATCAGATTCCTCTTCCCCATGCTCGAAAAGGTCTGGACTTAATGTCATCAGCCAGGCTTATAGGTGCTCAGCAGAAAAAGGTGTTTCGTGCAGTTTTACATCCTTACGCTGAAACTAACTTTTCATCTTGCACGGACAGCAGGCCGTGCACAAGCAGTGAACCTGCAATGTGTGACAGTGCTCATTGCACTGAATCAGCTCTGCTTTTAAATGGCATCCCCTCACCAGGAGAGACACAGCTCCCTGGAGTTTTACCAAGCTCCAGAGTGATGGTGGGGCCGGAGGCTTGTGAACCAGACCTGGCCATGGAACGGACTGGAATCAGGTCTGTTCGCATACAAAACCTGCACTCCCTCCGTGCCGTGACTCTCCCTAAAAGGAGAAAAAGCAAACATTCTGGCCTACGTTTATCCAACAGGGGCAGTGCATTGCTCCTGTCCCCCAGCACTCCCGGTTCGGGTGGTGTGGGAACACATTTACAGGAAGGTCCCCTCCCTAATATAATTTGCCCCCAAGGGGTCACAGGGCCCAGAGCCCTTGGAGGTGGGCTTATGCTGGATCCCCACCGCACGCATCTCGCGCAGCCGAAACAGCCACTTTACATTGAAAGTCTATGAGGGACGCGCATCTTGGAGCAGCGGGTCGTGTCGCGGCGCATCTACAGCATACAAGCAGCGCGAAAGTGAGCAGCAGCTGTTTCCTACTCCCGCGTCGCATCCGAGCAGCGACTGTGGAAGCACGGAATGCCGTGCTTCCACAGCTCGCTTCAGCTCGCTGCTCAGCAGCAAACAATCAGGACCAATCAGGAGAGACTCTGCCATGTGATCACGCAACATGTAAACAGGTAAACATGGAGGAGAAACTTACAGCAGGTCGTCAAACTGGGCGCGGGTGACACGGAAGTACCGCTGAAAGCGCTCCTCGTCTGCGCGCAGCTCCTGGATCAGATGGTGAAATTCACCGAATTCATGACGCCTCTCTAATGTGGGGTGAATCCAGAATCGTCGTTGTGCACGGCGTCTGCGTGTTGCTGCTTTGTAGATTAAGTACAACAAGGCAATTCTTCGTATTGCGTCCGCCATTTTTCTGAGACCGGAAATAAACAAACACCACCACCGGAAGAGGACCAACACGCTCCTCCTCCCACTGCAGACGCGTTAGATGAGGACAGTCATCTGTTGACAAGCAGCCAGTACAGTGCGTTTGGAGATTTTTGGAAGCGCGATATGCTTTAGGTGAGGATGAGGCATTACTCCAGGAACGTGGGCATCTGCTCCTCTTCAGGGACCTGCTACATCACCAACAAGAACAGCCTCTCCGCTTACGCCCAGGACTGTGGCAAACTACAGCTTGGTTGCTGAAAGGAACAAACTGATGGCCTCAGGCCTTCCCAGCAATGTGGTAAATACCATACAAGGGGCAAGAGCTGTGTCAACACAGACTCTCTAAGATCCAAGATGGCGGCGCGTGCAAACGTCGCGGCTTCTCTCTCTCCCGACAACACTGTGTTTTTGTCAATTTTGTCTAGCATGCCGCAATGTGCCGGCACGTCTTCGTCATGTCTACATGTTCAAGAACGCAAGTATAGCCGTGAGTTCCTGCTTGATGTCGGAAAAACCGCTCATTTTGGAATAAGCAGCGAGCTCGAGGAGAAGCTACGAGCCTGCGGCCTGCTCTGGAAGCCAGCCCTGAGCCTCCATTCATCATCACGCCCGCGGTGCGAGCCAGCACCGAGCGTCCCCGCATCGCGCACACAGTGGAAGCGACCGCAGTGGAAACGCGACAAGCGGCATGACAGGAAGCAGAAGCGGGGTAAACTAGGAGGTATAAGGGCAAGGCTAGCAGCTAGCCCACACAAGCCGCCTATTCCATCCATGGTTTTGGCTAATGTACGCTCCTTGGACAACAAACTGGATTATATTTGCCTGCTACGAACGACACAAAAGACTGTGAGAGACTGTTGTGTGTTTGTGTTCACGGAAACGTGGCTTAACAACAACGTTCCGGACCACGCTATTCAACTTCAGCAGCTAACATGCTACAGAACGGACCGAACCCTCAAGGGAGGTAAGACACGGGGAGGGGGGGCTCTGTGTTTACATCAACAATGCATGGTGTCTGAATGCTGCTGTGGTCCACAAACACTGCTCACCTTTAGTGGAGTTTATGACTATTAAATGCAGACCGTTCTATTTACCGAGGGAATTTACAGCTGTTATAATCGTTGCTGTATGTATTCCTCCAAACTCCAGCAGCAAAGTTAGAGGTGAGGCACTAAATGAACTACCGGTATATGTGCACATCAGTGAGCAGCAAACAGCACACCCTGATGCTTTCCTCATCACGGCTGGTGATTTCAACCAAGCAGATTTAAAGAGTGTATTACCAAAAACGTACAGAAACATAAACTTTCCAACAAGAGGCAAAAATACACTGGACCAAGTCTACACCACCATGAAAAGTGCTTACAAGGCCCTCCCCCTCCCCAACATTGGTGCTTCTGACCATATCTGTGTTATGCTAAAGCCAGCTTACAGACCACTGGTGAAAGTCACAAAACCAGTTCGCAAGCAGATACGAGTGTGGCCAGAGGGGTCTTCAGAGGCACTCCAGGACTGTTTTGACACCACAGATTGGAGCATGTTCAAGGAAGCTGCTACCACAAACAACAACACATGTCTCCAGGAGTACTCAGACACTGTATGCTCATACATCACAAAATGCATTGATGATGTTACCAACATCAAGACCATCACTGTTCGGGCAAATCAGAAGCCATGGCTGACAGCAGAGGTTTACAGACTCCTGAGAGCCAGGAATGCTGCCTTCACAGCGGGAGATCAGGTGGGCCTGAGAACAGCCAGAAAAAACCTGGCTTGGGGCATCAGAAAGGCCAAGAAGCAGTATTCCAGGAAAATTGCTCACCGCTTCAAGGACAGCAAGGACACACGGAGTCTGTGGCAGGGAATACAGACCATCACTAACTACAAACCATCCCCCCAGACCTGTGACAGCACAACCTCCACGCTGAATGAACTGAATGACTTCTTTGCTCGGTTTGAGGCATGTAACAGCACACCTGCACAAAAACTCCCCCCCTCTCCTGATGGCCAGGTGCTGGCGCTGTCCTCAGACAGCGTGAGGCGATCATTCATCAAGATCAACGCACGGAAAGCTTCTGGTCCTGACAACATACCTGGTCGTGTGCTGAAGGACTGTGCAGGGGAACTCGCAGCGGTCTTCACAGACATCTTTAACATCTCGCTGAGTCAGGCCATCGTCCCCACCTGTTTCAAAGCCACAACCATCATACCTGTCCCAAAGAAGGCAACGCCCTCCTGCCTCAATGACTATCGTCCGGTAGCACTCACCCCCATCCTGATGAAGTGCTTCGAACGGCTAGTCATGAAAAACATCAAATCTGTCCTCCCTGCCTCCCTGGATCCCTTCCAATTTGCATATCGGTCTAATCGCTCAACCGACGATGCCATCTCCTCTGCCCTCCACACAGCTCTCACACATCTGGACACGAAAGACTCTTATGTTAGAATGCTGTTCATTGACTTCAGCTCGGCATTCAACACCATCATCCCCCAACAGCTCATCCTTAAACTGGACAGTCTGGGGCTGAACACCTCAATGTGTAACTGGCTGCTAGACTTCCTGACCGGGAGACCACAGGCAGTACGGGTCGGGAATAACACATCCAGCACCATCACATTGAATACAGGAGCCCCACAAGGATGTGTGCTGAGCCCCCTTCTATTCACCCTGCTAACACACGACTGCACACCATCGTACAGCTCCAACCACTTCATCAAGTTTGCGGACGACACAACAGTGGTGGGTCTCATCAGCAACAACGATGAGACGGACTACAGGGATGAGGTGAGCCGCCTGGCCTTGTGGTGCGGACACAACAATCTCACTCTCAACGTGGAGAAGACAAAAGAGATTGTTGTGGACTTCAGGAAGAGGGATGCCCAACATGCCCCTCTGACCATCAACAACACCACAGTGGAGAGAGTGGACAGCACCAAGTTCCTGGGAGTGCACGTCTCAGAGGACCTGTCCTGGAGCAGGAACACTGCATCACTGGCCAAGAAGGCTCACCAGCGCCTCTACTTTCTCCGCAAGCTGAATAGAGCTGGAGCTCCAACCCCCATCATGTGCACCTTCTACAGGGGCGCCATAGAAAGTGTCCTGACCAGCTGCATCACGGTGTGGTATGGTGCATGTACTGCATCCTGCCGAAAGAGCCTCCAGCGTATAGTGAGAGCAGCTGAGAAGATTGTCGGCACCTCCTTGCCCTCACTACAGGACTTACACAGCAACCGCCTCACTCGGAAAGCCCTCTGCATGGCAGGTGATCCCACACACCCACTACACAGCTGCTTCAGCCTGTTGCCATCGGGGAGGAGACTGAGGAGTCTCCAGGCTCGAACCAGCAGACTGAGAGACAGCTCTGTTCATCAGGCAGTCAGGATGCTTAACACTCTGCCAGCTCTGCCCTCCCTCCCACTTGTACTGCCTTAATCACAAAAAACTTTCACGCATTACCACACAACACAAAGTTTTTAACACTGGACTCTGTGTCATCAATACGGGTCATTCACTCAACTCACGGTCATGTGCTCATTCAGTTTGCACTACTTCTCATATTTGCACTAATGTTTGTATTACATTACTGCCTATAGTCATACTACTGTTTACATTTACTGTTGACATTTATTACTACTGTTTACATTTATTACTACTGTTTACATTTATTACTACTGTTTACATCTAGACTTTTTATATCTACACTACTGCTGATATACAGTATATATTCTTTTTACTAGCCTTATTGCATAATGCCACTTTGTTTCTATACCAATATCAACTACCTCATACATATACTGTGTACATTAACCCCATATGCTGCTTTGTCACTCTTTACAAATGTCAAATGCCAGAACCTTCATTTATTTTATAGATATACTTTTTATACTTTATACTTCGGGACAGTATTACACTCTATTTCATTTTTGGTGTTGGTGAAACTTTTTATACTTTTATACTACTATGGAAAACTACTATGAAAAAACTCAGGACAGTATTACACTCTATTTCATTTTATGATTATGTTTATTAAATGTTGGTGTTTTGGTGTTGGTGAAACTTTTTATACTTTTTTTACTACTATGGAAAACTACTATGCAAAAAAACTCAGGACAGTACTAAACTTTTATTATTTCATTTTATGCTTGTTTATTAATTGTTTAGTGTTTAAATGGTTACTGTTGCACCGAGGGACTGAGAGAGAAATGCAATTTCAATCCTGTGTATGTCCTGTACATATTGCAGTTCTGACAATAAAGTTGACTTTGACTTTTGACTTTGACTATGCTCGTAGCATGCCTTCTCCGGGTCGGGGAGGAGGTCCTGCCCCAAGTGGAGGAGTTTAAGTATCTCGGGGTCTTGTTCACGAATGAGGGAAAACTGGAGCGTGAGATCGATAGGCGGATAGGTGCAGCGTCCGCAGTGAAGCGGGCGCTGTACCGGTCTGTCGTGGTGAAGAGAGAGCTGAGTCAAAAGGCAAAGCTCTCAATTTACCGATCGATCTATGTTCCTACCCTCATCTATGGTCATGAGCTCTGGGTTATGACCGAAAGAACGAGATCTCGGATACAAGCGGCTGAAATGAGTTTTCTCCGCAGGGTGTCTGGACTCTCCCTTAGAGATAGGGTGAGAAGCTCAGTCATCCGGGAGGGACTCGGAGTAGAGCCGCTGCTTCTCCACATCGAGAGGAGCCAGTTGAGGTGGCTCGGGCATCTGGTTAGGATGCCTCCTGGACGCCTCCCTGGTGAGGTGTTCCGGGCATGTCCCACCGGGAGGAGACCCAGAGGAAGACCCAGGACACGCTGGAGGGACTATTGCCCCTTTTCCACTTGGTGGCCCGGGTCGGATGTGACGTCATATTTGCGTGCCAAACGCGCGTTGGACAGCATTTCCACCTAACAGATGCGCGGCGCCGCGCCAAGATTCCGGACTCATCTCAGAGCAGGGTCCAGGCCGGCTGGCCCCGAACCGTGGGGAGGAGGCTGGACTGAGTTTGAGGAAGTGGCTGCCGCGAGGGAGCAAACACCGAAGGACTTTACAAGATTAACATGGTAAAAACAATTATTTGTATTTAAAATTATAGCAAACATGTGTCTTAAGCCGAACTATTCCTTAATAAATTCACGTTGTTGTCAAAACGGCAGGATTTAAAAAAGTAGTTTCGCCACGTGCACGCGCGCCCCCGCGCGCGCACGTGAGCCGTCTTTATTTCTATAATGTAGCTAAATAAACGCTTTAAAAAATATATTTCATAGCTGACGTTATATCAAGAGGGTGCTTGAGCTTAACAGTTCCTTAATAATTTCACGTTGTGGTCAAATCAGCTGGATTTAACAAAGTAGGTCGACACGTGCACATCACATGCACGCGCGGGTGGGGTCGATCGGCGTTCTTTCTTTTAAATGTAGCTAAATAAAAGCTTAAAAAATATATTTCATAGCTGGCTTTATACCACGAGGGTTCCTCAGGTTAACAAGTCCTTAATAATGTCACGTTGTGGTCAAATCTGCTGGATTTAAATTGATTTGTTTTGACTAATTCCAAACCTGTCACATGTGCTTCGAAAATAAATTATTAAAAAATCGAATTTTAATTCAAATAACTCCAACAGCTTACAGTATGCACATAAACATGTAGTGATTACACTGTGTTGGTTTGAAAAATATCTGCTTTGTGGTTTCTGAGATCTAAGATATGTGTTAAATACTAGTAGAAAAAAAAAGCTAGGTCGACACACTTATGTCTATAAAAAATCGAATTTTAATTCAAATAACTCCAACAGCTTACAGTATGCACATAAACATGTTGTGATTACACTGTGTTGGTTTGAAAAATATCTGCTTTGTGGTTTCTGAGATATTTGATATATGTATATATATCTTACATATATCTTATAAAATATATCTACATATAAAACAGTTTCTAGACTGAATTACCGGTAACCATGTTTTTCTTTTTTTTTACAGTTAAGACGAAGAAGTCAACACCAGAATTTATCAACTTGTGTCTTCTGGAGGAAGCACATGAGACAACAGGAAAAAAATCATTTAGGTGGATGCAGTATTTATTTTTGTGCTTTTTTCACTTCTTAGTTTTCATAATAAACATTTTATTTCTTAAGTGGTGTCATTGAACAATAATTTCCTAAACATATTTTACAATGTTAAGTGTGTACAGTATAGTGTTTGTTTAAAAACATACTGGAAGTTAAGAATATTTTCCATTTGCATTTGACCTTTAAAGAATCATAAGAAAAAGATTATTAGATTTGAACAGCCATCCATCCATCCATCCATCCATCCTTCCTGATGTCGTGTCATGAGTAGTGCAGCAGCTTTTGCCAGGATGCACAGATGTCAACATGAACCCATCCATCCATCCATCCATCCATCCTGATGTCGGGTTGTGGGTGCAGCAGCTTTTCCAAGGATGCACAGATGTCAACATGAACCCATCCATCCATCCATCCATCCATCCTGATGTCGGGTTGTGGGTGCAGCAGCTTTTCCAAGGATGCACAGACGTCGCCATCAACCCCGATGAAGCTGTTCTTGGATGCCCAAACGAGTTTCCTGATCAACAAACATTTAATTATTAATACTTTGTTTTTACGTTTAAAGAT
>JBBPBX010017285.1:21490-47052 GCA_038048925.1 Garcialebias charrua | reverse complement strand
AGTATTTATGTATTTGCATGATAATACATAAATAACAATGTTTGACCTGGCTTGAAGCTGGTAAATATTAAATGGGACAAAAGCTGGAATCTGTTCCAACCCTGGAATGCTGCACATAGAAGGAGACAGGTCTGACTGTATTAAAAATATAACCGAACTTTTGTTTTGGGGTCTTTATGAGATTTTGATTTGTGAAATTTCAGGCATTTTTAATATTTAGTATATATTATTAAGTTAAATAGTTCTGAGAATTCAGTTAATTTTATTTATTGTAGTCAGTTTGTTAAAAATGTACAATTGTACCTTGGGTCTTGTCTATTTAGTCTAAATCTCCTGACTATAGCTGAAGGCTGGAATATAGATGGACCAGTAAATGAAGACTTTTGCCTTTCACTCAACTCCATTTACCGGTACACCACAACAAACTAGATACATGTTGTAGTTACTGCTGAAGAAGCCATGTTTTCTCAATCCATCTTGTGGTCCATCTTGCCATTTCTTGTAAATAAAACACCCAAACACATGAAATTCTTAATTTCAAACAAAAACTCAGCTCAAAACCAAAAAAAGTATTTCATATTGTGTGTGGTAAGCTGTGTGGTAGGGAGGGGTGTGGGTCCTGATCATGTTGACTCCTGGCTTTGTGAACCAGCTTTAGGTTTACTAGTTTTGCCTTGAGTTATTTTTGTTTGTATACTTGGATTTTTTTCTTCAGTGTCTACCCTTTAAACTGCAACAATAGCAGTTTCCCTCGCCTGTTTGCAGCCTTTTGAGCTGTCACCCATTCGATCAAGGCAAACATATTATCAACTCAAGGGTGAAGAGCTGATGCTGAAGTTTTTACAAGCATCTCTCCTCCCCTGCTGTCCTTTTTCCATCTTCTTTTATTACAATGGCCACTGTTAAGCCCCGTTGTGTCTGCCCCTTCCCTCAAATCTGAGGCGTCAATATATTTTTTATCCTGTCACCGGAAGCCATGGGATGTCTCTCATTTCTTGCCTCCCCACTTTTATTTTTTTTCTCTTCTTAGCTTAACCTCAGCTAAGTTTTCATCTCATCCTTCCTGTGTGTGCCACCATCAAATCATCTATGGTCTTTAGATTGGATTTCCTGACTACTGGGATGCCATGGATGCCAGAGGGGAGAATTTAGATGAATTGCACATCACTTGTACACACACACTGTATGAATAATGTGTGTGTATGTGTATGTGTGGGTCTGTGTGGGGGGAATGTACACAAATAGCTGTCACTTTTTTGTAGGTATCCTTCTTTTGAAATGAATATCTCATTCATGCATTACTATTTTGCTAGGGGGCAGACAGTTAAGGTGACATGACACTGCTCATCATCTGTGAGTTTAGTAAGGCATTTCTCCCTTACAAAAAGCAGAGTTAATGTCTATTCAAAGACTCTATCTTCTATTTTACTCTAATACACCAAGAAAATTTCTAACCTTAACACTTAATACGGCCATGAACATAAAAAAAAGCCCATTAAAAATAGTGTTATCAAATGTTTTAGTTCCTTAGAATATAGACCACAGCATCATCATGACAATTAGCTGAGACTAGGGCCTAAGATGAGGTAATTAGGGATCTGCAAACTGCCGCTATGGAGCCACAAGTGGCTCTTTGGTCCCTCGTCTGCATCTATTTGAAGCTTTGACCATAAATAACATTACATTTAATTGTTTTAGTTCTTTTAGATTTTATACCCCCAACATTTTCCCCTCTAAATTATATATATTTTTATTTTAAAATTAAAACATCAGTCACAGTTACACATCCAACAAAATGGACTACTGACTATAAACTTTAAATTTATGTTGTATATCTTCAAAGAAGAATGCTTAATTTTTCAAAAAACAAAACAAACAAACAAACAAAAAAGCCTCACATAGGCCTGCCAGCTTCAGTGTTTTAATTTCTATAAATTTGGTATACATATATGTTTTCCTTCTTTACCTGAACATGATATTTTCCTTTGTCTTAAAAGGTGCAGATGGCTGCCACAGACGGTACTCGACGAAACGCTGCACCTTGAGTAAGCTATCAATATAATTAGTTTGCTAAATAACTCACTAAGTAAATAATTGTAACAAACAGGAATATGAATGTACCTGTTGGATTCTGTTGTTGGACTTTTTTTTTTTCCCGGTCCTGTTGACTGCTGAGCTGCTAGGGGCTGCTGGGTCCGTAGAGTGGACCGTGAAGACTGCAGGTTGTTGAAGCAGGAGGATCCAGGTCCTTGGGTTGGACCTGAGTGCAACGGTTGCCGGGGTGCGGTTGAGACAAAGCTGGGCCTGGACCTTCGACTGGGTGGTCACGGAGCTCGCTAGCCGTGGGCTAACCGCTGAGTTGGCCCACCAAGCTGTGGATAGTCAGTGTATGGCTGTGGTGGAGTCTATCTGCAGAATTTGTGCCAGCTCTGTGAAGCGATGGTTTTTGGTCTGCTTCGATGGTGGATTCTACAATCTACTGGGGCCGTAAGGACCCTGTTTTTGCTTCTTCCTTTTTTCTTTTTTTGACATTTGATTTGGGTGTAGTGGCCACCGGCTATCACTGGAGGGTGGCCACACCTCAGAATTGGAGCAGGCCACACTTGGCCAGCTGAAGAAACATTACTTACAGAATGTGAGTACATTAAATGATGTCAAATAAACCCAGACATACAAAAAAAGGAACATTTGGATGAACACAGTGATCAAGACATGGATGACATTAAAAGGTCTTTCAATTTTATGAGTTTGGAAATAACCAAGTTGACATTGAAACAAGAACAGCTAATTGGATTATTTGAAGAGGTGAAACTACTTAGACTTCAAATAAATGAAAATGATAAAAAAATATCTGAACTTGAAAAAAGGATGGATGATATGGAAAGAAATACCAGACAAGAAAACCTGTTGATATCTGGTTTGAAAATAAAACCTAAGTCCTTTTCCAAAGCTCTTAAGGGTCCTGTAACAACTGAAGATGTTTCACAACAGGAATTACAAACTTTGGAGGAACAGGTTGTGTCCTATCTACAAGAAAATCACTTTAACATTGTACACGAGGATCTCTCAATTTGTTATACCCTACTACAGTACCTGGATTGGACAAAAACAAACCAACTACAGTATAGTGGTCAGATTTATTAGTAAGAAATTAAGGAATAATGTGTTGTTTCAAGCAAAAAACTAAAAGGTACAAAGGTATATATTAATGAACATCTAACAAAAAAGAATGTCACTATTGCAAGGGAAGCAAGGTTATTTAGGCAACAAAAAATAACATCAACATGGACAAAAAATGGATATGTTTGGATAAAAATTCAAGATGGTTCACAACCAAAAATAATACAAGAAATGAAGGACTTGGAAACACTTAAATAAATCTGGAAGATGGTAAAATCAAGTCATCAAGTTATACTAAGTATATAGTTTATTCATTAGTCTAATAAACAGAAGTTTATGACTATGACAGAAAATACTGAGATTGAACAAAAAATATATAACATTGATGATTTGATTGATCCGAGATTCTTTCCTGAGTAATGTAACTATTACAGTGAAAAGCTATCTAATAATATCACTCTAACAAAACTTGGTTTATCTATACAGTAATTCATTTTAATAGTAGGAGCATCAATGCTAATATTTCCAAGATAACTGATTATTTAATGCAATTAAATAGAACATGGTCAATAATAGCTATGTCAGAAACATGGTTAAATGATGATAATACAGATAATGTCCAAATTGATGGATACAAATTATATACGATCAATAGAAATAACAAAAGAGGAGGTGGTGTAGCACTATTTGTTAATAAAACAATAGAATGTAAACTAAGCAAGGAAATGTCAATAATTGAGGAGAACATCATTGAGATGATACAATTGAAATATTAAATAATAGTGATAGAAATATAATAATAAGTTGTGTAAACCGACCGCCTGGCTTAAATATTGATTCATTCACAGATAAAATTATAGAACTATTAATTAAATAAGAGCTGTAATAAAACAATGTTTTTATGTGGTGACTTTAATATTGATTTTTTGGGAAAAAACAGATTACAACAGTGTTAGTACATTTATAGATTCAATACAAACCTTAAAGGTTCAGTCTGCAGTTTCTGTAGAACTGCAGCACTTAGAAAAAAATTCAACAGGCAAAGCATTCTGATCCCTCTCCCTCAGAGCCATATATGGCTCTGCTCTCCCATGGTCTGCTGAAATTCAAATTCAAGCTCTGTTTTTATTGGCTGATTCAAATTCAAGCTCTGTTTTTATTGGCTGGTTAAAAACTCTGTTTTTATTGGCTGGAAAATGGCGTGTTGTGGTGTGTTGGTGAGGTAAATGGCCTCATCTCTCTCTCACCCAGTAGGAGGAGCCAGCGAGGTGCTCCCCAGGTTTTACCAGGTGAAGAAGAAGAAGTGTTCGTGTGTACATTCATTCATTCTGTTTCTGGTTTTGACGCTCGAAGGATTAAAGGCAACTGCTTGCAGATCAGTTTGTTTCTCCTTCTTCACACGCTACAGTGGTGACCCGCGTGAAATATGTCAGGACCAAACGAGGATGTTGTTTCTTCTTCGGACCCCGCCGCCGCGACGTCTGCCCAGCTGTTGCAGCCGAACCCAGCCGACTTTGCTCCCGCAGCGAGTGTTAAGCTCCCGGAGTTCTGGCAGAGTGACCCGGTTTCGTGGTTCCAGCACATCGAGGCACTCTTTCGCCTCCGAGGCGTGAACGCAGATGAAACCAGGTACTTCTTGGTCGTGTCAGCTCTGGATATGCAGTCAACCCGCAAAGCCATGCCGCTGCTGCGCGACCCGCCACACGTGGGCAAATATGGCGCCCTCAAAGAGTTTCTGCTTCGAAGGTACACTTTGACTTCAACTGAGAGGGCTGATAAACTGCTTTCCCTGCCTGGTTTGGGTGACGGCACGGCTGTGAACATGATGGACAAAATGCTGTCGCTACTTGGTTCAGACGACGGGGGTTTCCTTTTCCCTCACATTTTCCTGCGCCAGCTTCCGTCGCAAGTGAGGGCTACTTTGGCCAATTCCCCTTGTTTATCTACCGGTGATTACCGGGGTTTGGCGGAGGAGGCGGACCGGGTCCTGCTGGCTACCAGACGGTTCGCGGTGCAGAGTACATCGGTGGAGCCGGAGCAGATGGAGATGGAGGAGCCAGCGGCGGTTTCAGCTGTTGGCGCGCGAACTCGGCGGGGGAGCTCCCTTTGTTTCTACCACCGGAGGTTCGCAAACAAAGCTAAGCGCTGCATCCCACCATGCACATGGGTGTCGGGAAACGAGGAAGCCGGCGCTCAGTAGCAGCTGTGGGCGCTGGCGAGCGAGGTGAGCTGCTCTTCGTCACAGACTCCCTGTCAGGACGTCGTTTTCTGGTTGACTCTGGTTCCCAGAAGAGTTTGGTCCACCCTGTTGGACCTGAATTAGCAAGCCGAGGCAGTGGCCCACTGCTAACTGCTGCTAACGGTTCTCCCATTGGAACTTTTGGCACTAGACGGGCAACAGTTTCTTTCCATGGTCGTGAGTTTGAGTGGGATTTTGTTGTTGCCTCAGTGACTGTTCCTATTATCGGTGCAGATTTTTTATGTGCTCATGGACTGTTAGTAGATGTTGCTAACCGCAGACTTATTGACGCTGTAACTTTTGCAACTTTCCCATGTGTGTCTGGGGGGGCTGGGCCGCTAACTCATGCTAATGTTTTAGTTTCAGGAGATGTTTTTCAAGGTTTGTTGGCAGAATTCCCCTCTTTAACTACACCTGCTTTTTCCTCTTCAGAAACTAAACACGGGGTCGAGCATTTCATCCCTACTACGGGACCGCCCGTTTTTGCACGTGCACGCCGCCTCGACGCTGTTAAACTGGCCATCGCTAAAGAGGAGTTTGGTACCATGGAGAGGTTGGGTATTGTTAGACGCTCTAACAGCCCGTGGGCCTCCCCCCTTCACATGGTACCAAAAGCAGACGGGTCGTGGCGCCCATGTGGCGATTTTCGCCGTTTAAATAACGTGACGACGCCTGATCGCTACCCCATTCCGCACATTCAGGACTTTTCTGTTCGGTTGTCGGGTGCTTCCATTTTTTCTAAGGTGGATCTGGTGCGCGGCTACCATCAAGTCCCAGTGCAGTCCAGCGATGTACCTAAAACTGCAGTAATCACCCCCTTTGGGCTTTTTGAGTTCCTCCGCATGCCGTTTGGACTAAAGGGGGCAGCACAGACTTTTCAAAGGCTGATGGACTCCGTGTTACGTGGCCTCGATTTTGTGTTTGTCTATCTGGACGACATTTTGGTGGCCAGCTCGTCAACCGAGGAGCACCTGTTGCACCTGAAAGAAAATTTTCAGCGCTTGGATGCACATGGCTTGATCATTAATCCGGTTAAGTGCCAGTTTGGTTTACCGGTGATCGATTTTTTAGGTCATCGAATTTCCGCGCAGGGTGCAGTTCCATTGCCTGCCAAGGTGCAGGCGGTGGCAGAGTTCCCACGTCCTCTGGTGGTTAAAAAGTTGCAGGAGTTTTTAGGCATGGTGAACTTTTACAACAGGTTCATTCCCAATGCAGCCCATCTCCTGCAGCCTCTCTACGAGGCCCTGCGCTCAAGAAAGCCGACTGACACAGTGGTTTGGACCCCGGACCGGATCACTGCTTTTGATGGTGCTAAGTCCGCGTTAGCTAGCGCGGCACTCCTAGCCCATCCAGATTCAGAGGCCCCGATTGCGCTGACAACTGATGCTTCAGATATAGCTGTGGGGGCCGTTGTAGAGCAACGCGTTGGCGACGCATGGCAGCCGTTGGCATTTTTCAGCCGTAAATTGCGGGACTGCGAGCGCAAGTACAGCGTTTTTGACCGCGAGTTGTTGGCGCTATTCTTAGCTACACGGCATTTTCGTTTTTTGCTGGAGGGTCGTTCGTTTACGGCTTATGTGGACCACAAACCACTCACGTTTGCAATGTCTAAAGTTTCGGAGCCCTGGTCAGCACGTCAGCAACGGCACTTGGCGGCCATTTCAGAGTTTACAACGGACGTCCGCCATGTGGCTGGAAAATCCAACTCAGTGGCAGACTGTCTGTCACGGGTGCTCGTTTGTCCTGTGCTCCTCGGGGTAGATTTTTCTGCCATGGCCGCTGACCAACCGGGAGACGCTGATATAACTGCCCTTCGTGCCGGCGTTTCAGGGCTTAAGCTAGAGGAGGTCAAATTGGGAGAGGGCGGTCCTTTGATCCTGTGTGACGTTTCCACAGGCCGGACACGCCCAGTGGTTCCATCAGGTTGGCGCCGCCGCATTTTTGACTCTGTTCACTCTCTCTCGCACCCAGGTGTGCGCGCGTCTGTGAAACTAGTCAGCGCACGTTTTGTGTGGCCTGGTTTACGCAGAGAGGTGAGGAGTTGGGCAGCGGCTTGCGTGGCTTGTCAGCGTGCCAAGGTGCACCGGCACACTAAGGCACCACTGGAACCATTTCCCATTCCAGCCAGGCGTTTTGACCACGTGCATGTGGACTTAGTTGGTCCCCTGCCCCCATCACGGGGTTTCACACACCTGCTTACAGTGGTCGACCGCACAACCAGGTGGCCGGAGGTCGTTCCTCTTTCTTCCACAACTACCTCCGACGTGGCTGGTGCGTTCCTCTCCACTTGGGTTGCCCGTTTTGGTGTGCCCTCGGACATCACTTCAGACAGAGGTCCCCAGTTTATTTCAGGGCTCTGGTCCGAGATGGCGCGCTCCTTGGGGGTGCAGGTGCATCGCACTACCGCCTACCACCCTCAGGCTAACGGGTTGGTTGAACGTTTCCATCGGTCTCTTAAGGCGGCGTTACGTGCTGCGCTAACAGACGTTGGCTGGGTGGAGCGTTTGCCGTGGGTGCTGCTTGGGTTGCGATCAGCTCCTAAGGAGGACCTCAACGCTTCATCAGCCGAGTTGGTTTTTGGTCAGCCTTTACGAATCCCAGGGGAGTTTTTGTTAGACGCTGCCGCTCCACGGTTCCCCGAAGCGGTGGACCCCTATTCGCAGAGTAGTCTTTTGGTTCCGGGTCCTGTGCACCATTGTTTCCCGCAGGCGTTTGTGCCCACAGCACTCCAGTCTGCCCGTTTTGTTTTTGTGCGACGTGACGCCCACCGTTCGCCCCTCCAGCCTCCGTATGACGGGCCGTTTCGGGTGCTCGAAAGGGGCGCGAAAAGTTTTGTTTTAGACATGGGTGGGCGTAGAGAGCTGGTTACAGTGGACCGCCTGAAGCCAGCCTATGTGTTGGCTGATGAAGAGGTGTTGCCGGCTCAGGTTCCTAGACGCGGCCGCCCTCCTGCTCGACCCCATCTTCCGTTTTCTCCCCCCAACTGTGTTCCTCCACCTGTGGCACAAAATGTTGTTCCTGCACGGGTGCCAGCTGTTTCTCCGCCCCCGAGTCGACGCAGTCGGTTCGGCAGGTTGATTATGCTGCATTCCAGTAACCTCGTATTGTGGGGATTTCCAAGGTCCCAGTGATGGATTTAAATCGGAACCCCTGCTCCAATGGGGAACTCCCACTCGTGAAGTGGGGGGATTTTTTCTGCCCCCAGTTTATCCCAGTGACGATTTCAAAATGGCGGCTACTCGCGTACTTAGTAAGTAAACTCCTTAACTTTTACTAAAATAACAGTTGTAAAATGTTGTTGTGTGTTTTTTAATCACACACATAGCTTAAGCGTATGCTTGTGAACACAGATCACATTAATAACCTGTGTTTAGCTGCATGGCATGCGGTGTACGGCTGTTTTTGTCGTTGTTTGGATCACAACAGTTCTGTAGGCCAGCGGCAGCGACTTTCATTCGCCACATTTTATTATTTAGCACATTAAAAAAGTAACTATTAGTTATGAATTTTATTTTAAAATATATTTTTTTTACCCTTGTTTTCTTTGGCGCTGTGGCTTATTTTTGTTAGGCAACCCAGAACTAAACACACATTGTTTGTTGAACTGACTATAAATTAGCACTAAACTGTGGTAAAAATAATATATATTTGGTTTCCAAAGATCCGTGTTTAGAAACATTCTATAACCTTGTATGTTATTTCTGTGTTAGGACGTGTATATTTGTGTAGTAACTGTGTGTGTGTTTGTTTTTAGTCTACCTCGACCAGTACAACAACATGTTTGTTGATGAGCAGAGAACAACAACATTTTCTGGCAGCCTGTATCGCAGTGCAGGGGATTTGTCCTGTTTGTACATTGATGCAAACCTCACTATGAAAGTTCAGCTTATCCAACCTGCACAGGACAGCACAGCTGGTAAGATTTAGGAGAAATAATATGTTTTAATGCAAACCAAACCAATTACAGTATAATGAATTTAACAATACAGTGTATCATTTAAAATGTTTTATTCAGAGAATTGTGATGACTCTGTGAACTGTGAAGACAACCGGCAGAGGGGCAATAAAGTTCCAATTCTACCACGAAATGGACAAACTCATGGGAGCCCAGCATGACATTTCCTACCCAGTCGTTGGCACAGCTAAAGGTGTTACTGTGCGGCGGCCAGAAGCATTGGGTAGGAGCACCAAAACTCCATTTGAAATGCCAGACTCTGACGCAGAAAACTTACAGCCAAAAACTATGTTGCCACAAGGAACATCCACCACTCGCAAGCAAAGAAGGTCTAGTGAGGTTTTGGAGTTCTTCCGCCAGTCAGAGGAAAACAGTCAACGGCGAGATCAAGACATGATGGAGCAAATGAAATCAGCCCAGGATGATTTCAAGTCACTGATGACTCAGATGCTACAGAAAATGTAGCTGTACTGTAAACTTTCTTATTGTTTTGCACAACTTCTGTTTTTTTTTTTATTATTTTTATGGTGAAGTTACTGTGAAAGTTTTTTTTTTTTTTTTTTTTCACATAGTTGATTTTGCACAGGTTTGGCCCAGTAAAAACAGTTGGTTTTCAGTGCCTTTGATGGGGAAATTACTGTGAAGTTTTCTATTTTTTCACATTGTTTATTTTGTTCAGGTTTGGCCCAGTAAAAACTGTGGGTTTTCAGTGCCTTTGATTGTATGAATATTGAAATGCTGTTGTGTTGCACATTTTGTAATTAAAACTGAAACTTTCAGACAACTGAGATTTCTTTTCAATATGAGCTATTTGCTTGCAAAGGTTAAAATAGAAACTATTTTGTATAAACTAGTTTAATAGTACAGTATTGAAACTATTTTGCATTACTAGCTGCAGCAGAGTAACATTTTTTTACCCTACATTACACAAAAGGTATGTTTCCCTAAAATTTTGCTATGTTCACATTACTCGTTTATTTTTGGTAATGTGTTATTATGACCTGTGCAGTTCTGACAGATACTTAAAGCACTATGAGCTTTGAGTAAGGCAGTAATAATATTTGATTGTTGCAACCCATCCTTTTAAAATTTTGTCACGACTCAAAGACAAAATGCTGGATTTAAAGAAATATGTTTATTAAGCTTCATTTTAGTCATCTTTCAAGTACATTTGTACAGCCAGTTTTGTCATGAACAAGTGCGCTAATAATGTGGGAAGATGCAAAACAAAACAACATACTAGCTATATGCTGGTGAAGATTCTCAGTCGTCCAGGACATGATAAAATCAAAAAAGGCGTTCAATACAGAACAACTGGACTTTATTTGTAGCAACAAGACGTTTCACTTCTCATCCGAGGAGCTTTATCAATTCAGTGAATTCTGAATTGATAAAGCTCCTCGGATGAGAAGCGAAACGTCTTGTTGCTACAAATAAAGTCCAGTTGTTCTGTATTGAATGCCTTTTTTTGAACATACTAGCTATTATTTTGCTGCAGCAGATGAAGCTTTTTCACAAGCACTGGGCCAGGTGATGAATGTTGTGCAGAAGCGTGTCAAGCATTTCCAGAATAATCCTGTGTGCTGATGACTGAAACATCAAACTTGTCAGAGATTTCTCTAAAGCTACACTGGAAAAAATGCCCCTCTAAAAATAAGAAAAAAAAAAAAGTAAAATAAGATTTTTTTGCTTGAAATAAGCAAAAAAATCTGCCAATGGAACAAGTGAAAATTCACTTGACAAGATTCTTAAAATAAGACATTTTGTTCAAGTCAAACAAGATATGCGGAATCTTGAAACTAGCTACAAAAATCTAGTTTTGAGCAATATTTTACTACAATTGTGAGCTTTTCTTGTCTTATAATAAGATTCTGATGCTCAAAAGTAGTACACTGGAGAAAAGTCTACTCTGAAAACAAGTTTAAAACAACTTAAAATTAGTTTTTTTTTGGATTGAAATAAGCAAAAAGATCTGGTAACAAGTGAAAACAAGATATGCGGAATCTTGAAACTAGCTACAAAAATCTAGTTTTGAGCAATATTTTACTACAATTGTGAGCTTTTCTTGTCTTATAATAAGATTCTGATGCTCAAAAGTAGTACACTGGAGAAAAGTCTACTCTGAAAACAAGTTTAAAACAACTTAAAATTAGATTTTTTTTTTGACTGAAATAAGCAAAAAGATCTTCCAACAAGTGAAAATTGTCTTGACACGATTTCTAAAAATAAGACATTTTATCTTTTTACAAGATAAACAATCTTAAACCTAGCTGCAAAAAATCTCATTCTTAGCAATATTTTACTACAATTGAGCGTGTGATGCTTAAAATTAGTATACATCCCTAAAACTTTTACTCATTTTTAGTTCTACAGATGTTTCAAATGTTTCTCCAACCCGTTATCAAATTTAACCAACAAACGTAATAATACATGTCTTGTCAAAACCTTCAAACATTTTCTGTAATGACAAAAAATGAAAGGTATTCTTTAACTTCAACACATTTATTTTATCACAATGGTTTCAGCAGCAATGCAACAACTACTACTCCCAATTACAACTGTAGTTAACACTTGATTATATTTTTTTAAAATAATATAAAACACCTTCAACAAAATAAAAACAATTTTTGCTATGAAAAATGGAGAGTATACTACTGGGCACCATGAAAAACGAGGGAGCCACTACAACTTCAAATGTTTAAACATAAAATGTCTTTGGGAAATGTTGTGATAGGCACATCTCCTACCGTGAGCAGGCAGTTGGACGAACACACAATCAGAATTGGACAGGAGAGGGAGAGTTTTCCTGGGGGCTTTGAGGTCCTGTTTTTCCTGAAACACAAAGACATATTTCTGTTGGCATGATGAATCATATTTTAAGATTGTGGAATATAAGCCAGATAAATAAATAAAATAAAGAGAGAACCTGTAAAACTATCATGTTAAATATGACGCGGTTGAAAATTTGGGTGCACTAACTGTGCTGGTGAACCAAAAAAAAGTTTAGAAACACCAGTGCAATCAGTGCAAGAAGTTAGTGTAGAACCATGGAAAAAAATGTATCAATTAAAAAAATGATTTTGAGTAAGATATTTCCAGCAACCTGCAAAGATTTTGTTTCTTTCCACCTTGAAAACTTTAATATCCAAATACTATGTTAGGTTTATTCTTTAAAAAATAATAACACCAATTTCTCATTAACATTCAAATAATAATGCATTATTGTAATTAAAAAGATAAATTAATCTACATTTCTGGAAATGTTTGAATTATCAGAATAATCCAGGTTATCAATATTATACTTTTGATAACAATTTACCTTTGTCCACGAGAGGAAGACCTCGACCTCCAACGCCGCCTCTGAGAAAGGGACTGTCTTGGCCAGGTCTGACTGATCTGTTTAAAGCATGCAACAGCAAAATTGGTACACATCGCATCGTGAGTTAGATGAATTGTTACATCTCTAATTTTGATCATATTTAAATTAAATACCTTTGATCATTAGAAAGAGACTCAGAGGGACTCCTGCTACCATTGCATCCCAAGATTTGAGATTGAGTGCTTGAAGGGATGTCCATCGGGGTTCTTTCTGCATTTTAGAGGGTTTAAACATAAGTGTTAATATGTCAAAAATGTAAATTACTTTACACAAGGTTTCCAAGTACCCCAAGATGATAGTTGTGCAATATTTACCTGACTGTGCATTCATCCTTTTAGGAGGAGTTGGAAGAGCAAAGTCATCTATAATAAAACAGTCAACAGTAAAAAATAAATTAAAATAAAAGTGATTTTACATCTATAGTAAGTAATTAGCCTGTTACTGATATGGTGGTGATTGAAATACTACATAGATTTGTTCTTAAAAAAAGAAATAAAAGTTACATGGATTAGCTTATTATGTGCAGGATGTGGCTTATTTTTATTGTGAAATATGTAACAAAAAGTGTAAGTGACTTAGCTGTGCGTTTGCAGTAAGAACAATTGCATACCTCCAATGATTCTAGAATTGTCAGCCCACCTTGTGTGACATGACCCACCACCAAGGTATAACTATCCTCTTTTGATGTGGTATACCCCCAAATTAATCAGTGGTGAAAAAAAATTTAACATACCCTCACAAGGAAAAACATTTCTAGACTTCTTGGTAGCTTTTTGACCTAAAATAAATAAAAAAATATACATGCTGTAAGACAGTAGTCATATTTTGAACAAACTATACCTGTGAAGGAAATTTTGTGACCGATTGTCAGATGCAGTTTTGTATTTCATACTTTTTGATCATTGCAGCCATAACGTTAAAACAGAGAATTGGTGTGTCTTATCATACGAGGCCTTTCCGTGTGCATAACAAAGTTGGTTACGTTCTAATGTCTGATGCAAACGGTACCACCTTCATGCAACCACGAAGTCAGGTTGATTCATCATTATTGCAGAAGAGGTTTTCTGGGAGTTCTTGAGTTTGCAGCTCTGAGAGAGCCTGGGACAGCTTAGGCTCGGTTTTGTCTTGCTTTTCCGATAAGGCCAAGGTTTTTTACTCTGAGGCCTGATGCTGCCTGGCTTTGGCTCACTGTTTGGCTTTGCAGTTCCACAAATTAATGCAACAATAAACGGCTCTAACTTTTTCACACTGCAGAGAATGGGCAAAATTTGTACATTTGATGATTTAAATAATGGTACACCATCTACATTGAAATTTAGCTGTATCTCATTTTCTGTTGAAAAAAAATTGGGATACTGTGAGCACATTTTCAGAAGTCCTGTCTCCACACCAAAGTTTTGATACTTTGCATTTCACTTTCTATTTCTCTCCTACATTTTTTTTTTCTTTTTTCTGTTGTTTGTTGTTTAAAGGTTCAGTATGCAGTTTCTGTAGAACTGCAGCAGTTAGAAATATTTTCAACAGGCAAAGCATTCTGATCCCTCCCCCTCAGAGCCATATGTGGCTCTGCCCCCTTGTGGTCTGTTGAATTTCAAATTCAAGCTCTGTTTTTATTGGCTGATTCAAATTCAAGCTCTGTTTTTATTGGCTGGTTACAAACTCTGTTTTTATTGGCTGGAAAATGGCGGGTCACCTTTTCTTTTTAGAAATGCTTATTTACCACCTGGAGAAGCAAGGGGACAATATTTTTTTTAATTTTTTTTCAGAGATTACCTGGCTAACATCAGTCTGTCAGGAGGTAGTGACAGAGTGAAGAAATATGTTCATAAAAAAAGCTACATACTGAAGCTTTAAGGAAATTCTACCATTGCTGTTCATCATTCTTTAGTTTGTAGCAGGTCGCTTTTGTAAATGAGCCCTCGAGGCTCAATGAGATTTACCTGACTAAATAAAGGTTGAATGAATGAAAAAGTAGAGGAACTGGCCACCACATAGATCTGTGACGTCTATTTCACTGGGATTTCCTAACAGGGTTCTGGCATCTTTTGGTAGCCGGTGTCCATGTTTGCGTAGCACCAATAGCAGCTCATCTACTGATGTGCATGTCACCTTATTCTTTACAGCCCATTTAACCAAATCACTTCTCAGATCACTTGGTTCCTCCTCGGACAAAGTTCCAATTTCTACATCACTTTCACTACTGTATCACTGTTTGGCAGGAGGCAATCATCTTGATATTCATCTTCTCCTGTATCAGGTTGGTTGTGTATCTGTATGTCTATTGGGCTATCAGCAAAAGAAAGTTCTGGGTTCTCATTTGAGGGACCTGGATTCTCTTCTGAGTCACTAGACTCCACCAATGCACGTAAATGTGCATTTAGTCGTCTCCATTTTTTGTGATACATCTGGGAGTGAAATAAAAACCAACAATATTTCTAAGCCTAAATGTTTTATAAATAGAAACATTAAATTTTAAAATAAGAAGTGAAAACAGTCAATCATTTTTAAACATATTTCAAATTAACCTGTCTAATTTTTTCAAAAATGTAAAAAATTACTTTTTTACAGGGTTACAGTACTTTCAGATCAAAATGGATGGCTGGGTTAGGTTTGGAGACAACTCACCACTGAAGGCGACTTGGATCGTGTTTTTCCAAATCTGTGGAAAAGAGCAAGGAGAGGAATGTGAAATCTCAACCTTATTTTAAAAGTTTGTGGATGGAAAGTATGTCAATATACCACATTCACCAACAGAGACATTGAACATTCTTGTTTAGACAAATACCCATGAAGCAGGTGTGTTTGGGGCCTCTGCACATTCTCCATCAGCAGTAGATTAATACCCCTCTGCTTAGTTCATGTAACATTAACATTTATCTTTGTGTGACCACAGCCAATGCTGACAGATATAAGAGGGGGAAATGTTTTTTTTTAAGCACATGATTAAAAAAAGTCATTAATGATGGGCAGTACATGTATAGGGGATAAGTTTTATCGTTTAATGTTAAACATATTTCTGAGACATTTTAGGCTTAGTGGCTGAAGAGTTATGACACTGTTTTATACACCGTTTACTGATTTTATATGCTCAGGAAATGTTACTGTTTGATTAAACTATTCTCTCTGGACTTTAGACAAACACGAATTACATGGTTTACTAGTTTAGTTAGCTTAGGAGCCCATTTTTCATATAATCATAACTTAATCAAGTAGTTTCTCTTCATCCAGTGCAGGTAACATAGTTACTGCCGCTGGTCCACAGACAACAATACATTGTGCTCGATAACCAGAACACATCACACATAATATATATACTACTATGATAGACTACATTATTACTTAAAGGCTAATACACTTAGAGTTCACATCTAGAAAACAGTTTTACTGATTTAAGACTCTGCTCGCACATCCATCTACAGAGATAACGCACACCAGAACACCATATCTTAGTCAGAAGAGAGGCCACTGTATGCATATAAATGTATTTTATGTCTGTACGCTGATTAATCATTATGCCTGTCATAATAAATTCTTTTTTATACAAATACTCTCTCTCTCCTTTTGAGCACCTCTCTAAGAGTTTAGGACTCTTCATGGCCTAACAGAGCAGACAAAAACATTAAACTCCAGCTCTTTTTTTTCCAACCAGCTCATTTAGCATACCATCACAACAGTCCAGTGTTAGCGCGGGTTAGCTAGCTAGCCCGCGCTAACACTGCTAGCCCCCTACATGCGTTCCGCTCCGGTCCGACCTCCGCAGCAAATACGCACTCATTTTAATCAATGAGACTGTTACTGGCTCCGCACGGCGACTGTGTAGCTAGCTCGGACGGTAGCTTGCAGTCCGAGCTAGCTATCTCGAAAAAATCGCCTCGAAATGTACAGCTCGAACATATCGGCACAGCTAGTAAGCCGTTGGTAAATTCTGCTGTTGACTGTACGCCCCAAAATAATCGTTCAAAGTTTGTCACGGGTTTATTAACTAATGTGATTTACAAAACTTTACTTACTGTTGTTGCTGAGCCCGCGCAAAGAAGATTACGAATTACTTCACGCATGCGCACACCGTTCTTCTTCTTCTTCTTCTTCATGGGGTTTAATGGCGGTTGGCAAAACACTTTAGGTGTGCATTACCGCCACCACTGGTATGGAGTGTGGTTCTTCATGGGATAATTCTATGTGTACGCCTGTATTTCAAATTCTATTAAACAACTTTGTTTTCTTAAAATATCTTCATATATTCACGGTCTTGATCATAGTTTTGACATTCCTGTAGAACATGTTGCAATGTTTCATCTTGTCCACAGTGCTCACATTTGCCTGTATTGTGTTTCTTTATTTGAAATAATGAATAATTAAGTCCTGTGTGTTCAAATCTTAGTCTTGTTATTAATCTTTCCTCCTTTCTGCTCCTTCTTCCAGTTCGTGTTTCACCTACTGTCATTTTGATCCCATAAAACCATCTTCCTTTACTTTCTTCATCCCATCTTTTCTGCCATTCTTTCTTCAGTCTTTGTTTAATGATACTTTTTGCCTCTGATTTACTTGTTTTTACTGTGAAGTTGATCTGAGTTTGAGTTGCCTTCTTTGCCATCTTATCTGCTGTCTCATTTCCTTTTATCCCAATGTGTGCTGGTACCCATAAAAATGTTATTGTTAATCCCATTCTTTGTGTACTAAATAACTAATAACTAAGGAGTGCCAGTGCCAAGGAGTGCGAAGGAGTGCCAAGGTGTGGGAAGGTGTGGGAAGATGTGGGAAGTGGGAAGGAGTGCGAAGGATCCCTTTTTTACTATATTTTTTCCCCTTGTCCCAAACGTAGAAAAATATGTTTATAGTAAATGGAGCTTATTTATGTAGCGTTTTCCAGCCCCCTATGAGGGGCCCCAAAGCTCTTTACAATACCAACCATCCACCCATTCATACACACATTCATACACCGGTAGCGGCAGACCCATGCAAGGCGCCATCCAGTCCTACCGGGAGCAACTCGGGGTTAAGTGTCTTGCCCGGGGACACAACGACACATGGGGAACCAGGATTCGAACCTCCAACCTTCCGATTGGGGACGACTGCCATTACCACTACGCCACGGCCGCCCCACGGCCGCTTAATCTGTCCTAACCACATTTATTTTATTAAAATCAATTATATGTTAAATTATATGTTAAAATAAATATGTGAAATGAACCTGCATTATTTGTCTATTTAATATAAACTGCACAGTAGGTATGTTTATGTAGTATTCAGCCTTGGAAAAAAATACAATGTAGAAAATGTTAATGAACTATTGGTTTAAAGAAATTGTATTAGGACAATGGAGTCTGTTCAAAGTTAAACAGAACCTGTATAAAAAATAGAATGATTAATACTTTGAGTGGGCATGCTGATCAAAGAAACAGATTTGTCTTAATTCAAGTTAGTTTGTTATCTTGAAACAAGATTTTTCACATTTTACAAACCTCACGACAACTGCAAATGTTAATGAAATGTCAAAAAAGCTTGTTTCAAATAAGAAATGACTCAAAACAAGATATTTTCAAGACTTTTTGCCTTATCAAGATTTTCAAGATGCATTGTCTCAAAACAAGTTATGTCTTACTTAGAAATATGTTTTTGACTTATATTAAGTGTGATAAGAGGTTTTGACTTGAAATTAGAAAATTTGACTTGGTAAGATTTTATGTTTTTGCAGTGTATTCTGATTGGCCATGTACCACAGGAACATAAGCAGCTTTTTAGAAATAGGTACTGGTGGTACACCTTGATTGTGTTCCTTATTAACGTTTTTATCCTGCAGCTGCGTCAGTAGTGACGTAAACTGTGGCTTGGTGAGCATGAGGTGGCGTGCAATGGTGTTGTCGTCCATTTGAAGCATCACCTCCCACTGAGTTCATGTTTTCAGGATGGGTGGGTTTCCTGCCAGCATGGTAGGTAGCATGGTAGGGTCCAAGACAACTCTGCAATGGGAAAACAGTGTTTATTTCAGACAGACATAAAGTTAATCATGAACAGCAATTCTCTGTCATTTTTTCATCATTTGACTTCTTGTTTAAGTGAAAAATACACATTTCAGACAGCTACTTTCAGTAAACTGTTGGAATCTGGAAAATAGTTGAATCTGTTGGAATCCTGGAAAAAACCAATGCAGATATGTTCCTGTCTTTGATTTATACATCTACCTTATGTTTTGCTAGTTTTTGATACTTTGTTTAAAAAAAATATATATATATATTTTTTTCTCTCTTGTGTTTATTGTCTATTGTTTAAGTCTTCCTTTCTTGTCAGGGACCGAGTTGCAGAATTGAATCCTTGCTTTTAAGGAAAGAACTGTTTGACAAGGACCGAGTTGTGAACTTGAATCCTTGTTTTTAAGGAAAGAACTGCTTTACAGGGACCGGGTTGTGGACTCGAATCCTCGGTTTTAAAGACTTGTTTTAATTGTTTAATAAAATATTGTATTCTGCTCAACCTGTGTTCTGGTGCATCTTCTGACTTAAGACAAGAGCTCCACCTTCTGGTCACAGATGTATTGCTCAGAGTGTGTGTTAAGCCCCCAGTATACCTCTGAGTACGTCCGTACGTACGCGTGTCCGTACGCGCGTACTCTACGCAGAGATTTCAGCCCTATACCCCAGCATACGTTCTCGTGTACATTCTCACGTTTTTGCACCTAATTCTTGACATCATTTGAGCAGCTGCGGAGCAGCTCCAGTCAAGGAGCGTTTACCTACGGGACAAATTGAGGTCACTGATTGGTCATTTGCTGACACGCCTACTGAATTTATTGACAGGTCGGGGGAAAAAAAGGAGAGAGCTGGCAGCTCCAGCCACAGCGGTGTTCTGTGTTCATATCTTAAGAAAAAGTTTTCTAAAAAACTAACAAACAGGGAGCGCTAGTCTTGCAGCCCACACATCAGACCAGCACACCAGGAAATCTCCAGAACCTCCCGCAGCCACGTTGGACCTGAGTTTAATTCGCTCTAGACAAATTTGTTAATTTCTCATCATTTCAGTCATGGCGTCAACGGAGGAGGAAGCGATCACTTGCCTTTTGGCAAAAAAACAAAAGGCCAGATCAGGGATGAAGAAGGGGGAATTTAATACATTGGTGTCGCATACAAAACAGTCTGGCGCTGGGCAGTATATTGTGCGATACCGCGTTTGCGTACGCGGTCGTAAAATTTGAGATTTGTGCGTACATACCCTGCAGGGGTACGCTTGTACCTCTGCGTAGTACGTGCGTACCTCTGTGTACAGACGTACACAGAGGTATACTGGGGGCTTTAGGGGTAATGCAAAACTACTACCCTTAGCTTTGTACCTATTCAGGTCTTTCTTGTAAATGAGTCCCTGAGGCTGAATGGGATTAACCTGTGTAAATAAAGGTTGAATGAATGAATGAAAAATACCTGCAGTTGACTGAGTTATAGTTATTTATGTATTTTGAAGGTCAGTTGAATATGTCCTGATGCAAGCTCAATAATCCAGGTAGAAAAATCTAACAAAGTTAAGTCAGGTCCTCTTGATGGATTCATTTTTCTTTTTTTGTTTGTTTTAAACTTGTGACATTTCGTCTTTTATCCAAGGGTGTTCCCTTTCAGTTCAGTCTCCCAGTGCAACATACTTGCTTTGGGAATTGCGCCCCCATGCGATTACCTGAAGGAATACATTCATGCCTTTTACGGCAGGGGACGTCACCCCGCCCCAGAGGTACCGCCCTTTAGGTACTTAGGCGACTGACGCCCCTCCATCTTCCTCTTTTTTGCCCTTCACCTTGCAAAAACCTGAACTACCTCTCTTCACGGGACTTCTCTGCTGCTCCATCGCTCAACTTGAGGTGATCTCGCTCCCTGCACAAAGCGCACAGAGAATTTTTCCCTGCGTACTTCTGGACTAGCGAAAGCTAGCCCAGCACATTTCTATAACCTCAAAGTTTTCTTCTCTCCTCTTTCCACAGGTTGCTTCGCTCAACGGCATTATAACTGCGCCACAACCGCTACTCCGGCTAACATAAGCTTAGCGGGCTAGCCAACGAAAGTGACACGACGGAGAAGACACTCGAACAAAGAAGAAAAAGGATTCTGGAAGGTCTCGCTCGCCTTATCTCAGACATGCCTCCGGAGAAGGGAAAGCGAAAGACAAAACTTCAAAGGAAAGCCAGCGGGACGGCGAGCCCAACCTCGCACGTCTGTCCCAGTGGCTGTGGATTTTCCCTCGCAGTCCGACCCCTGAGCTCGAACACATGGCTCTACACGACAGCATGCGCGTCGAATGGGGCGATAACCCTGACCCGCTTGCTCCCATGGTGGACCTAACAGTCGCATTCGACACCAGAGGCATGATGAATGAAGACGAGATCTCCATCTCAGCCTCGGGCGAATTTTCAACGGAGGAACCAGAACTCGAGATTGAGGATCCGGGAGAGGACCTCCCCAGGACCCCGATACCTACGCTCCCTGAAACGGACTTCTCCATCCCGGCCCTGTTCGACCTGTGCCACAGAGCAACGGACACGTTGAACATCCCCTGGCCGGAACCCCCACCTCGCCAACAAGTCACAAGGCTGGCGGGGAACTATTTTTATTCAAAACAACAGGCTACAACAAGGCAAAGGATGCCCGTGCTCCCAGACTTCCTCACGGAACTGACCCGCACCTAGCCTCAGCCACGAGTGCCCATGCTACTCCCTCTCTCACAATTCCTCGACGTGGAGGGCATGGATCAGGTGGGAATAGCTAATGCACCTCAGATCGAGGACACGCTAGCGTCCCACCTAGCTCCCAGATCATCAGGAACAAAACCGACTCTCCCTAGCAAAGCTTGCAGAGCCTCAGCGTTGCTTCTCGAGAAGTGCTACAAAGCTCAAGGACATGTGGCGCGCGCCATGAACGCGTCAGCGATGATGCAGGCTTACCTCGTAGAAAAACTCCAACAACGGCAGGAAACCTCGGATAAGCAAGCTGCTGCCGAATTACTGGACGAAGCCCGCAGAGCTACAGACTTTGTCTTTCGAATGAAGGGTACAACTGCTGTGGCTCAGGGCAGAGGTATGGCAGAAGTGGTCATCGCGCTCTGCCACCTCTGGATGACGTTGATGTATTTACCGGATGGACAAAAGGTGCCTTTTCTCCACCACTCGATAGAAGCGGAGAGACTTTTTGGCCATACATTGGAGCGAATCCAAACCAAGCTGGACCAAAGGCGCAGGCAGGCTGAAGCTCTCAGGGTGGGCATCCCTCGTCAGAGTTTCGCCCCCCCATAGAAAGTCCTCTGCAAGCAGACCTGCACAGCCGCGGCACCCCTCGACGACGTGTACGCCACCGCAGAAGCGGACAGCATACGAGGAGGAGCCTCGACCGAGACCCCCACCGAACCAACCTCGCTCCGAGCACGCATGGACTAAAAATAAGTTTGTCCCACGCCAAGTGAGCAGGCATAGGGCCTCCTCGGCGAATCGGGACACCCGTCAAAAACGTGCCTGATGACCCGGGCTCACGTTTACATTTCAGACGACCTCCCGCCCACGCGATAACGGGAGTGTTCGCACCTTGTTCAGACTTTATTTGTAGCATTGTACAAATGGCTGATAACTCCTTTGCATGCACAAACCATGTTCTCCCTACTGTGAGTGACATCAAATCATGTATGTCGTTGCACGAAAGCACAAATAAAACTTATAAAACAGCACATCCCTGTTTTATTGAAAAAAAAAACACACCGACACAAATAACGTCAACAGTACGGGCCTCTGGCCTGTCGGCCATCATAAAGGGGAGGACACATCCCCCTCCCTCACGGCTCATGGGGTGCCAGCCTATTCAATAAGCTCCAGCAGGGTGCCTTTGAACCTGTCTCCAGAAGACAGACCCAGAGGCGTCTGCAAACAGACCCTACACTTCTCGCTAAGACAGGTGGGAAAGGGCACGTGTCCCAGCCACTGCTCCATTAGGAGCAAGGGGCTGGCTAATACACTAACCAGATGACCACGTGACAGGTTCGCGCCACAGGAGAGCACGTCGGACGCCCCAAAGCAGACACATTTTTCACACCCTCTAAGAAGTGGCTGTGATCACGCTACTGTACGTGTAAAAGGATCAGAGTTGAACCAGAACTTTCCTCCTGATTTTGAAAGGAAAGTGGGCTCCTTATCAACAAATTATCTTGAGTCTGCCGGTCACAAAGGATCATCTCCACGTTCACACGTTGCTGCTGCTCCTTTATTATTCATGTAGGACACGTAATGATCGAGCAATGGAAGAGCAGCACATGATTTTCCTCACGAAGCTGCACCAACCTTGTCCCCACATAGTATCCCACCTGGGGGGACAACAATTGGAATCAAGAGGTCTGCTCGTTTACAGAAGCAGCAACCCCTCAACCCAACAGAAAATCCTGTTTTGGAGGGAAACAGTAGCTTTCCTGTCCCAACTCATTCTAATAAAATTATTAGGCTCCATCTGTCTTCGAGGAGACTCGATCAGGGAAGTCTGTTAACACATCAACGTGGAAGCCCGCTCCCCAACCTGGTGGACCCTCAAAGTCTCATACAGGAAGTCACAGCCCAGCTGTTTAGGCCAGGATCTGGAATTAATTCTAGCCTGTTAGCTGAAAAAGACAGACTGATGGCGTCAGGTCTGCCTGAGAACGTAGTGACAACCATACAAAATGCCCGTGCTGGGTCAACACAGTCCCTATACGTACAAAAGTGGCGCAGCTTTGAAGCTTGATGCTCAGAAAGAAATATCATTTCTTATGCTTGCGACCTGGCTCAACTATTAACTTTCCTTCAGGGTTTACTGGAAAAGTGTCGTTCTTATTCAACGATTAAAGTGTTCCTTGAAGCTATCTCTACCTGTCACGAGGGCTGGGGACACAGGACTCCTGGAGCACACCCAATCATATTGAGATATATGAAAGGTGTGCTTCGAACCAAGCCACCCAGCAGGACCTTGACCCCTGGTTGGGATCTTGTTCTGGTCTTGGGGGCTCTTTACGACCCACCATTCGAGCCTCTCAGCAAGATTAAGACAGATCTTCTATCTTACAAAACTGCTCTTCTCCTGGTTCTTTGCTCGGCGAAACGCGTGGGTGACCTCCATGCATTGTCTGTACACCTAATGTGTACCAGATTCGCCCCTGATGGGTCAAAGGTCACACTAAGGCCTAATCTCGCATACATTCCCAAGGTCTTGACCCTGAACCATAGGAGTCTGGACTTTGATCTCTCCTCCTTTCCACCTGCCCTTGTCCTCACTCAGGAACAGGAAAGGCTACAGGCTCTCTGCCCAGTGAGGGTTTTACGCACCTACATGCAGAGAACAGCCGAATGGAGGAAAACAAACCAACTGTTCGTCTGCTTTTCCGTACCTGCTACAGGAAAGACCCTATCAAGACAGCGCCTCTCACATTGGGTGACGGAGGCCGTTAAGAGGGCATACAGTAGCAAAGGTCAACAAGTCCCCCCTGGAGTCCATGCTCACTCAACCAGGGGCTTGGCCACTTCCTGGTCATTGTTCAAGGGTGTGTCAGTTGCAGACATTTGTGCTGCTGTGAACTGGAGCTCTTTAAACATTTTTGCAAAGTACTACAGTTTGGATGTTACTACGTGTGATGTCACTCAGGCTGTTCTTTCTAATACACAATAGAAAGTAGCTTTGAGATGCCTTCTGGTCAAGGGCAGACGTTCACACTAACAGGCATTTTACTGAGCATTTCAAGGGCGTGAATGAATTACGTTCCCATAGCAAGTATGTTGCACCGAGAGACCGAACTGAAAGGGAACTGAAAGTTATGCACCATAACTCATGTTCCCTGAAGGAAGGGAACGAGGTGCAACATAGCTGGCCCTTTTCAATGCTGAAAGCTCTGTGAAGTGCAATTTCTGAGGAAGATGGAGGGGCGTCAGTCGCCTAAGTACCTAAAGGGCGGTACCTCTGGTGCGGGGTGACGCCCCTTACCATAAAAGGCATGAATGTATTCCTTCAGGTAATCACGCGGGGGCGCAATTCCCATAGCAAGTATGTTGCACCTCGTTCCCTTCCTTCAGGGAACATGAGTTATGGTGCATAACTTTCAGTTTTCACACCTGATTGTCTGGTAGACTCGGTTAGTTTGGGGACCAATCAAAAAAGGCGTTCAATACAGGATCAACTGGACTTTATTTGTTGCAGAAAACGTTTCGACTTCTGTCCAGAAGTCTTTTTCAATTCTGAATGGAAGCTGTGAGAACGAGAAGTTTTATACAGGCCTTGACATCTTCTCAAATTCTCGCACAGCTTTTAGGGTATCCTTCCCAAAATGAAAAGCAATATGCTGGTGAAGATTCTCAGTCGTCCAGGACATGATGAAATCAAAAAAGGCATTCAATACAGGATCAACTGGACTTTATTTGTTGCAGAATACATTTCGACTTCTGTCCAGAAGTCTTTTTCAATTCTGAATGGAAGCTGTGAGAACTGTATTGAACGCCTTTTTTGATTTCATCATGTCCTGGACGACTGAGAATCTTCACCAGCATTTTGGGGACCAATATTCAGAACATTTGTTTATATTTTCAACTTGTGCGGTTCACATTCATACTACACTGAATCAACCGTGCCATGACCTCACTAAATCAGCTGCTTTACAAGATTAACCGTAAGGTGGAAGCGATTTATGAGAATCACAGGCCACCCGCGGCTTCTGGGACTCGTCAGCGTGGTGGGTTCAACTTGGAGGAGGATTCATAGCATGGATCAGTGTTACGGATTCCCACAATTAGACCATTTTGGATTTGGATCGTCCAGATGGACACTCAAGGCTGCAGGGCTGACTATCAAATTTCTCCTGGGTCACGAGTAACCGAGGACAACAACTGCATCTTTCTC
>JBBPBX010017285.1:0-20941 GCA_038048925.1 Garcialebias charrua | reverse complement strand
ATATATATATATATATAGTTAGATTTGCTTTAAAGTTCTTGTGTTGTGATTTGTACATCTATGAGTTAGAATAAAGTTGAACTAAAGACTATCTTTTCTTTAAACATGTTTGAGTGAAATATTCCTGAGAGATCCAATAATTTTGTGTATTTTTATGATTTTCAACTGAGTTAACTTTATCAGTTAGTCTTTAAAGTGAAAACAGGGTTTCATGATAAAGCCAGCATGTTTTTTGTTTTGTTTTGTTTTTTAATCTTCAACGCAAAAAAAATAAAAAAAATAATAATATATATATATATATTTTTTTTTTAATGACCAGCTCTGCTGGTCTCACCCGGTTCTCTTTCTCGGAGCCAGGAAAGGCGGGTGTCATCTTCCCGGCTCCGAGCTCCGCTGGTGACTCGCAGAAGGCCATTGCCCAGACCCCAGCCTCATATAATCATGAAGGTAAAATTTTTAAAAACATTTTATGTATTAAAAAAAATATTAGTTTGTTTAAAAATCGCTTCCACCGTCTGTCCCAGACCTGTCCCGCTCCGCCTTTCTGCCAGGATCGGGGTTCGGCCTTCATGATTACATGAGGCCGGGGTCTGGGCAACGGCCTTCTGTAAGTCACCAGCTCGTATGATCCTTTGTGGTGACCAGCGGCACTCTGATCCGGGAAGATGATGCCCGGCCCGGCCTGGCTCAGAGTCTTCGGGGAAGAGGAACGGTGTAGGCCAGCAGAGCTCCATCCAGCATGCCCTCAATTTTATCATCGACCACCAAGCAAAAAAAACACCAGCACATCAGCATTAGACCAAGGTGTTGTCATTATTCAAAAAAGGCGTTCAATACAAGATCAACTGGACTTTATTTGTTACAGAAGACTTTTCGCTTCTCATCCGAGGAGCTTTATCAATTCAATGAAACAGACTGTGTGCGCATGGAGTTATAACAGTGAGTCACGCACCAACATACCGGGTATGTAAATTTCAAACTGAGGTAACACATACATGTAAATTGACAGATCACACCTTAACAGTAGGGAGTTCCCTTGAGGTCTCTGACAGAAGACACACAACTGTATGTAAATTGACAAAAACACCCTCCCAAACCAACAACAGAGGTTTCTCAAAAAAACTTTGCTAGTCTAATTCACAGACAAGACACCTCTGCTCCCATCCGGTGTAAAACGTTTGGGAATCAGCCCCAGAACTGAGTTATAAGTCTTAGAAAGTTGAAATCTCAGACCTCCTCCTCTGTTAAGAGAAGGTTTTTCTCTCTTAACATACACAGCTTCCTTCACACCCCTCTCAAACCATCTGTGCTCTCTGTCCAAAATTTGCACATTCTGGTCATCAAAAGAGTGACCCTTGTCTGTGTGGTGGAGGTGAACAGCTGAGTTGACATTCTTCTGTGGATGGGCTGCTTAGTTTCTCCAATGTAGCGGTCTGGGCAGTCCTCGCTGCACTGGACTGCGTACACTACACCACTCTGTTTGTGTGTTGGTGTTTTGTCCTTAGGATGCACCAGCCTCTGTCTGAGAGTCCTGCTGGGTTTGAAATGTACTGGGATGTTGTGTTTGTTGAAAATCCTTCTGAAATTCTCTGAGACTCCAGCAACATAAGGAATGACAATGTTTTTTCGTCTGTTAGCATTTTTCTGTTCATTATTGTGTTTAGCAGATTTCCTCGCTGACTTGACAAAAGCCCAGTTGGGATATCCACATGTTTGCAGAGATTTGTTGATGTGTTTCTGTTCCTTTTTCTTTCCTTCTGTCCTTGTGGGGATGTGTTCTGCCCGATGCTGTAAGGTTCTGATGACAGAAAGTTTGTGCTCCAGTGGATAGTGAGAGTCAAACAGAAGATACTGGTCTGTGTGGGTTGGTTTTCTGTAAACGTCAATGTTAAGACTGTCCTCTCCCTCCATATGTACCAAACAGTCCAAAAAAGGCAGCTTGTTGTCGTTTGTATCCTCTCTGGTGAACTTGATGTTGTTGTCGACCGAGTTAATGTGTCTGGTGAACGCTTCCACCCCCCTGGCTTATCGGAACGGACTTCAAAACAGAATTGTTGAGCCAAGTTTCAGAGATGACGATCACATCTGCCCCAGAAGAACTGATTAGGATTTTCAATTCATCAAGTTTTTTTAGAAGGCTACGAGCGTTTACATGCAGGAAATGGAGACCTGAAACATTTTTAAGCTCATTAGGTGTACAGTAGTTAGTGATTGGCCCTAGGTTGGGTTGGATCCCTGAGATCAATAACAACATTAATATCAGACATTTTCTTGACTTTTTTGTCACTGATGTGTAATTACAGGAGTTAACAGTGTGACATTTTGTCCCCATAACTGAACCATGTGAAACATTAATGAAGACATGATCATTCAGAACCCAAAAACAATGAAAGTTGCAGTGATGGGCAGATCCAGATGTGTTGATAAGATTCAGTGATTCAAGGTAATCTGAGAACTGAAAATAAGGACAGTGCTATGAATGGTGCAGAAAAATCTCAGACCATAAAGCGTCACAAATTAAATGGGCAAACAAATCCATTGTGGAGCTTGTATTGGCCCAACTGTAGTTTGTGTTGGGCTGAGGAGAGCACCAACCTCCCTGCGAAGATGAATTAATGCGGCCATGGTCCACTGGGCCCAGAATCAACAGGTAGAAACAGAAAGCCCTGAAATTAAAGGCATGATCCTAGCCTGTTTCAGGTCAGCAGGGAGCAACTGCGTGATCCGGAATAAAATATATTATTATCCAGTACTGATGAAAACCGATGAAAACTCCAGCCGGAGTCCTCACATGCACAAACAGCGCACAAACAGCAGCTCCACGATTCACGGGAGTGTCATACTACATGCCGGTGCCACAATTGAGCTTGTTGACTCTCCTTCACTTCACGTTGCTCCTGGTCCTCAAAGAGAGAGGCCAAGCCTGGCTGAAAAACAACGAGACTGACCAGGGAGGATGGTGACGTCACTGGCCCCATTCAGCTGCTGCTCCGTACTCCTGCGCTCTGTGACGTCACTGGTCCAGTTCAGCTGCTGCTCCGTGCTCCACCGTGCTCCTGCGCTCGGTGACATCACTGGTGAAGGAAACATGAGGGAGACCATATATTGTGTCTTTAAACACATACAGTGTTTCCCAGATGTCAAGGATTTTAACAGGGGTCAGTATTAAGCTGACCTCTTTATCCTTAATTAATTTACTTATTCAGATTGAATAGTAATTTCACGGATTCTTTTCTTTTTCAGTTTACCCAATATTTCTGTGATCTTTATGATGGATAAATAAATAAAGCCATAGAGTGACAATGGACACGTTAACTTAGTTGGTATGCCAAAGACACTACCATTTATTTAAAATAAATCACTAAATTAACACCATTACACTTGATTGACATGATTTCACTTTCTTGTAATTTAAAACGTCAGCACATTTAAATTGTAACAACAGACTTCAATACTGGATGTTAAACATATTTAGTCTGAGGGCTCTTTAACTTAAAAAATAGTTTCCAGCTTAGAAATGGAGATAAGGAAAGATTTAAGAGGAATTGGGAGGTTAAGAGAGGAAGTTTATCTTGCATTTATGAAACCAGATGACACTCTTCCATACGCGTCCAGCTAAGATATCATCACACCTCCAGTAAGCAAACAGCTGCTCCTTTACCTTAAGACGTCCGCCTTGGTTCTGGTAAAGAGCTGTGATCAGCCTTGGACTGACGAGTCGTCGGTCCCGCAAGTCCAAGCTGGACTCCACACGTGTTTACCTTGTCGGTGTCGGTGATACTTGCTTTCGTCGGCAGAAGCCGTGGCAGTCGTGGTTTTTTGGCTCAAGATAAACTTATTCCAGGAAGGAATAACAAAGTTTTGAGCTTACGCTCATTCGAAGTGGACTCATAACAGCAGGTTATCAGTCCTAGCTGAAGACGAAGGTCGTTAGCTCTTGACCAAACGTACCCCAGCTCTTTGGGAAAGTTCACATCTCTTTGAAGTTCCCAGTAGACTCAACCGTTCCAGCAACAGCTTAGAACTTAATAAGAGAATCCGAGAGGAGTGAGACTTGGCTCTTTTTCATTGGTCCACTTGTTATCACTATTCAAGGTGAAATTCAGCGCAGAGAAGGAAATTGTTTAGGAAAAGTATCTGAGTGAGAGACTTTCAGACGCTAGATGAGAGTTTTAGCTGAAACTCGACAAAAACAATTTCTGTATAAGTCAGTTTGACATTTTAGCTGAACTTTGACACCTTTTCATTTGCAGAAATGACACATTGATGTTTCACATTTAAAGAATAACAGCATATAACATATATCATGAAAATGACAAAAGTTATTCTTTTGATTACATTAGAATAAAATCAAAGATAGAAATAGTCTCTTTTGGTGACTATATTCTCAGATTACAACTAATGGAATAATTTGTAGTAAATGTCTTGTTTTACTGAGAGGTCAGTAAAGGTCATCTCTGGAACAGTTCAAACATACACAGGTGTATCAAAGTGGACACGGTCATGCCCACTACACTGGTCTGTGACGTCACTGGTCTGGTCCAGCTGCTGCTCGGTGATTCTGTGCTCCTGTACTCGGTGACGTCACTGGTCTGGTCCAGCTGCTCGGTGATTCTGTGCTCTGTACCACGTGAGGACACCTCCGTTTAAAAAAACAGCGAGGCTGAGATCCAGTTCAGTTCTGCTCAGGTTCTGCTCACCCAGCTGCTCCAATAAGATCAGCGGCACTTCAAAGCAGCGCGTCCTTCCAGCTGAGCACAGAGCGGTTCCCACCGCTTTCCCACGGAGGTGAAAAGTCCTCCTTTATTGGGTAATGGCTCACTCAGAGGCTGAGAACAGCTTTAATGTAAACAAAGTCCCCCACTTCGGCCAGGTACATCTCCCCCCACGCCACGATGTCAATTCAGACAAAAGGCAGCGGAAAAAACAGCTAAATTCCTTCCGTGCGGTTCTTGTTTGAACCAGGTAGTTGAACCACAGTTCTGTTCCAGATGAGAAATTCAGCTGAGGTCCAGAAAGGGAGGAGGGGGGAAAAACACAGAGGCTACGTGAAGTAGCAGTTCCCCAGCTCGAGGGCTCACCTGGCCGGCGGGTGCGCTCAGAGTGACCGGTGGGTTACACAACGGCCGGTCCTGGACTAAAAATAATCTTTTGGACGGTCCCGTGCGGCTCTCTGAGTCAACTGAACACTGAATTCAGTATAAAGATGGACCAACTTTAGTCCAATTCAAAAAACGGGTCAGTTTGATGGTAAAAAGACTACAGAGAGCCAAAGGGAGAAACGTCCATCAGCTTGTCGGAACCGGAAATGTATGGTCGCCAGAACCGGAAATGTATTTACGTATGTGGTTTTAGGTGGGCTTATGATTGGGATTTTACATTAGCCTTACCTATATGCACCTCGTATGTAAGCTATCATGGTTTAGATCAGCTACAGATACCAAGTAAGGGGTGGATCATGCATCAAAGTTAAATATAGGGATCTACGTCTATAGAAGGTTCAGGAGGGCTTCTGTAACGAAGGCCTGTTCTTCCAAACTATTCCTCCATTTGTGATTTAGTTTTAGTTAAACTAACAAACAGAAAAGACAATATAGTTTGGTCTAAATGTCTGTTGTCCTTTTAGACGACGACTTAGGATTTGGTATTCCCTATAAATTTTGAAGTCTATGACGAGACTCATCAAAATGAATAGATGATCTAGAATAGAAACGATCGAATCGGTTCAATTTAGAAATTGCAAGACGAGTGTAGTTTATGGTACCTAACGTAGCTTCATTGACTGAGGTTTAACAAAATGAAACTGCATGTTGGCATAGTTAAATCCATTTAAGTCTTTAACTAACATTAATAAAAACCTCTTTTGGCTGGGAGTGTTCAGAAAACAATACCAAGTTTCAACAACAACAAAAGTAGCAATTAAGCAAGTAGAAAACAACGTTTCACTGCTTCAACTCACTCCTGTCGTCAGATTCCAACGTGTATCACACAAGAAAAACAGGTCTTAGCTTTATAATCAATGTCAATTAAATCCTGCAGATCTAAACGGTTGTTAAAGTTAGTTTTTTGTTGTGGGTGTTTAGGCTTAGCGTTTCTAAGTTCTAGTTGGAACGGTTTCTTTTATAAACTAATATAGTTTAAACTGTTTAGTTTATTTACTATTGTGTGCTTGGACGACCTTAATTTCCCATGAAGTCTGTGAGTTTGCAAGATCTTTGTTGTTTGTGGGGTTATTGAAATCTTTGTCTTTGTCTTGGGCATGACCTAACATCACCCCCCTGAGGTCATGGGGGACCACGAACACAGGTGAGGACGAGTCCTAATTCAATTTATAACGCACTTTTCATTACTGAAAATCTCAAAGTGCTACACATATATTGAATGCTACACACATTCATAAACCGGTGGCGGTAGACTACCATGCAAGGTGCTTTCCAGTCCTACCGGGAGCAACTCGGGGTTAAGTGTCTTACCCAAGGACACAACGACACATGGTGCGGGTCCCGGGAGTCGAACCGCCAACTTTCCGATCGGGAGACGACTGCCCTTACCACTACGCCACGGCTGCCCCCTGAAAGAAGTTACCTTCTTTCAGGTTTTACCCTTAAATGAATTGTAAAAATTAAATGCCCTCTTGCAATGTTAACTTTAAATTTCATCCATCCATCCATCCATCCATCCATCTTCTTCCGCTTATCCGGGGTCGGGTCGCGGGGGTAGCAGCCTAAGTAGGGAGGCCCAGACTTCCCTCTCCCCAGCCACTTGGAGCAGCTCCTCCGGGGGAATCCCAAGGCGTTCCCAGGCCAGCCGAGAAACATAGTCCCTCCAGCGCGTCCTGGGTCTTCCTCTGGGTCTCCTCCCGGTGGGACATGCCCGGAACACCTCACCAGGGAGGCGTCCAGGAGGCATCCTAACCAGATGCCCGAGCCACCTCAACTGGCTCCTCTCGATGTGGAGAAGCAGCGGCTCTACTCCGAGTCCCTCCCGGATGACTGAGCTTCTCACCCTATCTCTAAGGGAGAGATTCAAAATTCAAATTACACATCTTTAAAATTATAAAATAGCCAACCACATTTCATTGTTATATTAAAAAGTTTTAATCTCTCCAAACAGGGTGTGAAGGTGAACACGCTTTGTTGTGGAGTACAGACTGTTTTTTAAAAGATTTCATCATTACTGACTACAGAAACCACCGAGCACCATCAAACTGGTTGAGCCACTATGAGAAGGTGGTGAGCTTGTTTCAGCTCCTCAGACTGATGGAAATCTTTTGAATGAAAGACAAAACATTTCTACAACAACAAAATGTCCAGAGGACCCGTCTTAACTTTGTTAGATTGTCCAATGCAGTTTCCACAGGGTTTCCCAAAGTATTCTCCAATGCTGTCTTGTTTCCAGTAGTAAACATTTTGAGTCAAGGTCAAACCTAGGTTGAACCACTTGTCTTTTTTGTTACCGTAATTTCCGGACTATAGAATAGAATAGAATAGAATATATCTTTATATAGAATATATCTATATACCTGTGACAGCTCAGCCTCTGCGCTGAATGAACTGAATGAGTTCTTTGCTCGGTTCGAGGCAAGTAACAGCACACCAGCACATAAACTCCCCCCCTCTCCTGATGGCCAGGTGCTGACGCTGTCCTCAGACAGCGTAAGGCGATCATTCATCAAGATTAACGCCCGGAAGGCCTCTGGTCCTGACAACATACCTGGTCGTGTGCTGAAGGACTGTGCAGGGGAACTCGCAGCGGTCTTCACGGACATCTTTAACATCTCACTGAGCCAGGCCATCGTCCCCACCTGTTTCAAAGCCACCACCATCATCCCTGTCCCAAAGAAGGCAACGCCCGCATGCCTCAATGACTATCGCCCAGTAGCACTCACCCCCATCCTGATGAAGTGCTTTGAACGGCTAGTCATGAAAAGCATCACATCTGTCCTCCCTGACTCCCTGGATCCCTTCCAATTTGCATACCGACCTAATCGCTCAACCGACGATGCCATCTCCTCTGCCCTTCACACAGCTCTCACACATCTGGACACGAAGGACTCCTATGTTAGAATGTTGTTCATCGACTTCAGCTCGGCATTTAACACCATCATCCCCCAACAGCTCATCCATAAACTGGACAGTCTGGGGCTGAACACCTCAATGTGTAACTGGCTGCTAGACTTCCTGACCGGGAGACCACAGACAGTACGGATCGGGAGTAACACATCTAGCACCATCACATTGAACACAGGGGCCCCACAAGGATGTGTGCTGAGCCCCCTTCTATTCACCCTGCTAACACATGACTGCACACCATCGTACAGCTCCAACCACTTCATCAAGTTTGCGGATGACACAACAGTGGTAGGTCTCATCAGCAACAACGATGAGACGGACTACAGGAACGAGGTGAGCCGCCTGGCCTTGTGGTGCGGACACAACAATCTCACTCTCAACGTGGAGAAGACAAAGGAGATTGTTGTGGACTTCAGGAAGAGGGATGCCCAACATCCTCCTCTGACCATCAACAGCACCGCAGTGGAGAGAGTGGACAGCACCAAGTTCCTGGGAGTGCACGTCTCAAAGGACCTGTCCTGGAGCAGGAACACTGCAGCACTGGCAAAGAAGGCTCACCAGCGTCTCTACTTTCTCCGCAAGCTGAAAAGGGCTGGAGCTTCAACCCCCATCATGAGCACCTTCTACAGAGGTGCCATAGAAAGTGTCCTGACCAGCTGCATCACTGTGTGGTTTGGTGCATGTACTGCATCCTGCCGCAAGAGCCTCCAGCGCATTGTGAGAGCAGCTGAGAAGATCGTGGGCACCTCCTTGCCCTCACTGCAGGACTTACACAGCAAACGCCTCACTCGGAAAGCCCACTGCATGGCAGGTGATCCCACACACCCACTACACAGCTGCTTCAGACTGCTGCCATCAGGAAGGAGACTGAGGAGTCTCCAGGCTCGAACCAGCAGACTGAGAGACAGCTCTGTTCATCAGGCAGTCAGAATGCTAAACACTCTGCCTGCTCTGCCTCCCCTCCCATTTGAACTGCCTTAACACTAAAACTTTCTCACATATTATCACTCAACACAAAGTTTTTAACACTAGACTCTGTGTCACCAAACGGGTTTTCACTAAACTCTCGGTCATGTGCTCATACAGTTTGCACTACTTCTCATACTTGCACTAATGTCTGTATTACATCACTGCCTATAATCATAATACTGTTTACATTCTCTGTTTACATTTATTAATACTGTTTACTTTTATTACTACTGCTTACATGTAATTACTACTGTTTACATTTATTTACACTACTCTAATATCTACACCACTGCTGGTACATATACAGTGTGCTCTGAACGGTCTTATTTAGGGATGCCCAATGTGCCTTACTGCATATGCCACTTTTTGCCTCTACAACAACATCAACTACTACCTCATACATATACTGTGTACATTGACTCATACGCTGCTTTGCCACTTTGCAAATGTCAATGCTAGAAACCTTTAGTTTATTTTAGTTATACTTTTTATACTCTTTTTTTATACCACTATGAAAAAAAACTCAGGACAGTGTTAGTTTTACTATTTTTATGCTTATGTCTATTATTATATGTTTCAGTGTTTCAATGTTTAGATGTTTACTGTTGCACCGAGGGACTGAGAGAAACGCAATTTCGGTCCTGTGTATGTCCTGCACTGTACATATTGCAGATCTGACAATAAAGTTGACTTTGACTTTGACTTTGATACTGTAGGTTGCGGCTTTTTATCATTTTTTCATGGCCTGCGACCTATAGTCAGGTGCGACCTATTATATGGCTTTTTATAAAATAAGCTGATTTGTAATCATTTATTAACAAAAATTAAACTGAGACACACTCTTACAATAATGTCAGCTAACAAATATATATTTTTAGGTGTTTATCCTGCTAAAATTATTCATTTATTAAAGAAAAGTTCAGCTCAGACACATATTTGCTATAATTTTTTATCAAACAATTAATTGTTTTTAAGTGTTAATCTTCTTAAAAGCCTTGCTGTGCGCTCCTGTGGAAGAGACATTTGCAGCAGAGCTAAACACGGTCCACATTTTGACGTAGGTGCGACCTATATTCAGGTGCGACCTATGAATGGATTTTTCCAATTCTTTGGCAATAATTGGACAATGTGACCAATACTCGGGTGCAAGTTCGAAAAATACGGTACGTCTACTTTTAAGCAAAACATCATATTTCAGCACATAATCATATTTCAGCACATAATATTGTAGTTACTTACATTTTGTTCTGGTATACAAGTTAAAAACACTTGAATCCAAAATTTATTTTCTGTTCCACTAGAAGGATTTTGAGTACCACCAGCGCATTTGTAATAAACATGTTTAAATTGCACTAATTTATACATTCATTTGAGCACATACTGTAGTATATTATAGTAGTAGTATTATTATCTTTAACTAATCTGTATCTTGTTCTTTACAGTCTGTAGCTGCATGTTTAAAACCCCTATACTTACTGATTTAGAAATACCATTGAGAAAGTACACTTTACTTACACAGAAAAAGGTTTTACAATATTGAAGAGTGCCTCTGTACCTCATCTGTTTAGACTTAGAGTTTACTCAACTTAGGCCCTGTCCAGATTAACACAGATTTTTTTTGTGAAACCAACATTTTCTGGTACATTTGCACATCTCATCATCTCACACACATCTCATGAATGGAATGTTTACTGAGCAATTTTGTTTCGTCTGAGCAGTCAAATTTTTAAGGTTTGCATACACTCTTCCAGACACTTTTTCAAATGGATGCTTTGCTGTTTATTTAAAAAAAATATCAAAAAGCCCAAAGACCACCTTTTGATGAATTCAACTAATGGAAACAATGTTCCCTCGCCAGGACACGGGCCACTGGGGCCCCACTCTGGAGCCAGGCCTGGAGGTGGGGCACGCTTGCGAGCACTTGGTGGCCAGGCTTTCCCCCATGGAGCCCGGCCAGACACAGCCCGAAGAGGAGACGTGGGTCCCCCTTCCCATGGGCTCACCACCTGTGGGAGGGGCCAAAGGGGTCGGGTGCAATGTGGGATGGGTGGTGGCCGAGGGCGGGGACCCTGGCGGTCTGATCCTCGGCTACAGAAGCTGGCCATTGGGACGTGGAATGTCACCTCTCTGGTGGGGAAGGAGCCTGAGCTGGTGTGTGAGGTTGAGAGGTTCCGGCTAGAAATAGTCGGACTCACCTCAACGCATGGCTCTGGCTCTGGAACCAGTTTACTTGAGAGGGGTTGGACACTCTTCTACTCTGGAGTTGCCCCTAGTGAGAGGCGCCGAGCAGGACTGGGCATACTTGTTGCCCCCCATCTTGGTGCCTGCACATTGGGGTTCACCCCGGTGAGCGAGTGGGTACCCTCCCTCCACCTACGTGTGGGGGGGATGGGCTCTGACTGTTGTTTGTGCTTGTACTCCAAATGGCAGTTCAGATTACCCACCCTTTTTGGAGTCCTTGGAAGAGGTACTGAAGAGTGCCCCTCCTGGGGACTCCCTTGTTCTGCTGGAGAACTTCAACGTTCAGTGACAGTGAGACGAGGGTGTGGTTGGGAGGAATGCCCCCCTGATCTGAACCCGAGTGGTGTTCTGTTATTGGACTTCTGTGCTCGTCATGGATTAACGAACACCATGTCCAAGCATAAGAGTGTCCATATGTACTTTTGGCACCAGGACATCACAGTTCAATGATCTACTCTGTTGTTGTCTCATCTGATCTGCGGCTGCATGTCTTGGGATACTCGGATGAAGAGAGGGGCGGAGCTGTCCACTGACCACTACCTGGTCAGTGGTGAGAGTTGGCTCTGATGGTGGGGGAGGATGCCGGTCAGACCTGGCAGGTCCAAATGTATTGTGAGGGTCTGCTGGGAACATCTAGCAGAGTCTCCTGTGAAATGGCGTTTTAACTCCCACCTCCAAGAGAACTTTGAACATGTTCAGGGGAGGCTCAGAGCCGATCTTGATGCAATCCCACCTCCACCTTGAAGCTATCTGTCACTCATACAGCACATCTCACCACTGTCCTGCGGTCCTCATACATGTCCTGTACAGTACCAGTCTAATTAACATACCCAAAACCTCCGTTTCCCCCCACCGTGTCTGTGTAAACAGGGCCTAACATACTTTTCTGCCACTCCAGGTTTCCTCATGCAATACCACACTTCCTCCCTCAGCACCCTGTCATGTGCTTTTTCTAAATCTACAAAAACACAATGGAGTTCTTTCTGATCCTCTCTGTACTTCTTTATTAGGATCCTCAAAGTGAAGATGGTATCAGTGGTGCACTTTCTTTTCATGAAATCATATTGCTGCTCACAAATGGTCACCTCTCATCTTGCTTCCACAACTCTCTCAAATCTTCATCCTGTGGCTCATCAACTTCATTCCCCTGTAGTAGCTACAACTGTGTACAGATCACCATTTTTCTTATAAATGGGCACCAGCACACTTCTCCGTTCTCAGACATTTTCTCACTTTCAAAAATGCCCATAGATAATTGAGGCAAAAACCGCACTGACATTTCTTTTCCTCCACTGGTATGTCATCAGGTCCAAATGCCCTCCCCTTCTTCACCCTCACTAATATTTCCTACTTCTTGGTCCACAGTCTCTATGACTTCTATTCTTTTTTCACATTCATTCTCTTCATTCATTCTAGAAACTGATGGGTTGTTTGCTGTTGCTCCTGTTGAAAAGTCAAAGTCAGAGTTTCTTTATTTGTCATACGCACCACATGTGGTACATGTGGTGGAACGAAACTGTGTACACAGGGTCCCAGTTACATCCATCAAAAGTATAAATTGTAAAGAAAAACAGTAATAAGATCTAAGATATGAACTAAGAAAAATGTTAAACTAAAAAATATGCAAAGCACTAGTAGTACAAAAACAATACGCTGAGCAGCAGCACGAACATGAGTCTGTGTGAGCAGATGATTATGAATGAACACAGCAGTATGAATGACTCAGCAGCATGAGATCAGCAGCATGGATAAACAGCAGCACATATTAACAATCAAGTGGCGTTACAGTGATTATTTTTGGGATTCATGAGCGTAACAGCATCAGGGTAGAGGCTGTTCCTTAGTCTAGTGGTTCTACACTTAATGCTCCTCAACCTCCTGCCTGAGAGGAGCGGGACAAAAAGTGTGTGTGCTGGGTGAGTGGGGTCCTTCATGATGCAGGTGTTCCTGTTCCTGCATCTGAAGGTGTAGATGTCTGTGATGGTGGGGAGGCTGACTCCAACATGAAGCAAAAGTTTCATAGTAACTTATTTTTATTTCATGTGAACTGAGGGCAACGTGAGAGTTGTTTGTTCCTGCAGAACTCAATAGTTTTTGCTGTTGGACCATTCTATCATAATGACTGTACTTAACTAATATGTACGTGAACTAATGTACGTCAACAAGTTATAGTAGCTCAGCTCCTTTGTATTTTTGATGTTTCCTTGAAATCAGTGTTGTTGCCAATAGTGTGGCATGGATCAATTTGTTTTCAAAAAAACAAACAAAACAATGGTTTAACAAATTTGGAATAGTATAGTTCGATTAGTGTGCCAAATTTGATTTATTGTATTAATGTATGGGGAAAACCATGTAAAAGCAGCACAATGCCTATTTTTATTTTGCAGAAAATTGTAGCAAGAAAGCATTACTGTCACCCATCAAGTCAATTATTTTATCAGATGAAATTGCTGAAGTTCTATGATTTGGTGGATTATAACATTTTGTTACTTATGTATGGAGCTCAAAAAATACACTACCATCAAATATCCAAATGTATTTTGTGAAAAGATCAAGCTGTTACAATCTCAAAGGGAAATATGTATTTGTAAAACCGCAATTTAGAACTAGTTTGAAGGGAAGAACTACCTTAATTCAGGGAGTAGGATTGTGGAATAACTTAAAGACAGATGTTAAGGAAGCCAAATCAATCCCTGTCTTTAAAAAACTGGTTAAGGTTGAATTGTTAAACAAATATAAATGAATGTATTTAAATGAGTAATAATATAATTGAAAATTGAATGAGTTATTTACTTATTATTATTTATAGAAAATTTGTCTAAATTCTTATTAGATAAATAAGGAGCAGATTTAATAAGATATCTTCATCTGCTACCATTCATTTTATATTTTATATATTTTTTCTTTACCCGTATACTGTTTGTTTTTTCTTTTCCAATTACATATGTTAATTGTTGTATTTCATTATTGTAAATACTTTTGTATTTTTTTCTTTTCTTTCCAATTACATATATGTTAATTGTTGTATTTCATTATTGTAAATACTTTTGTATTTTTTTTCTTTTCTTTCCAATTACATATATGTTAATTGTTGTTGTATCTCATTTATAAATGAATGAAATGAATAAATAATAAATAAAATAAATAAATAAAATTATTACTACCATATTATTATTATTATTATTATTATTGCCTTTTCTGTCCTCTGCTAGACGCAAAAAGTCCAATTTAGATTTCTTGATGCAAAAAGAACGCAAACTGCTCACAACGTATACCCTTGATGGACACGATCATTATTTTATCATTAACACTACCTGCTTTGTGGATTTAATGCTGAAACAGAGCAGATAGTGCTGACAAATGATGAAACGCAGACGTAAGACCTAACGAAAGCTAATAAATTAGTGTGCCCCTTAAGCTCCACACTTTAATAATTCATGCTTCCAGATTTAAAGGTGATAATGAGCAGCTATTTTAAGCAGCTCCTCTGAACAGCTCCAGAGCTCTCGCTGAGTAACAGCTCTGCTGCTGTGAAAACCTCTCTCTCTATCTCAAGCCAAGAAGCAGCACTTGGCAGCAATCTTAAGAAATTGATCAGATCCAATGACTCAGTGTGTGTAAATGATGGTTTAGGACTTCAGCCTGCACCCAGAGTGGAAAGTTGTAGCACAACAAAGAACAGAGTGTGTACAGTAACTGGTGTAGTTGGTGTGATATATGCTCCTAAACGTTCTCTCTGCCCCACGAGAGCTTTTAGCCCCTTTCTCAGCATGCAGGGTTGTCCCAGTCTATTTACAGAGGTGACATGCAGGCCAGTGTAAAAGTACTCTGAACCTCTGTAAGAAGACACTGCAGCTCTGACAGGCAAATGGGTTGCTGTGGTAGAAATACAGTTTGACTGCAGGGCCTTGGCGTGTCAGCTGTGGGCTAATGGTGAAGCGTGTTTAAGATTTATTTACCCAATATAATTGTTAGAGACATGCAAATATCTGCTACAATATTGTCGCCTGCTGAGCAGCAACACTGGGGTAATCTTGAAGTGGCTGACTCAGAGGAACTAGAGCAATAACTTCTGAAGAGGAAAGCCTAATTGACTCGTTGCAAGCTTATTTCCATTTTGGCCTGAGTTATACAGTGTATTAGGTTGTGAAGTTTCAGATGCCATATCTGTAGATAAGTTCAAAAATACTGATAACACGCTGTCATTATTAAATGTTTCATCTAGAATTTGTACCGAGTTTAGCACATGTGCCTAAACAATTTTAAAGTATTTTGAACCCAAAAATGATAATTAGTTTATTAAAACTTCACTTCGACAATTACACTTTTTGAAAAACAGTCACATCCTCGATGTAGCAACATGTGATGATCGTCAAATCCTGTTTTTTCCAGCTGAGGCGTCTTTCTAAGCTGAAGCCCATATTATCCAAAAAGCACCTGGAGACAGTGATTCACGCATTCATTACATCTAGGCTTGATTACTGCAATTCACTTCTGTTTGGCGTCAGTCAAGCCACCATTGCACGATTGCAACTGGTTCAGAACGCAGCTGCCCGATTTTTAACCAGCACACGCAAAAGAGAGCACATTACACCAGTCTTGGCCTCCCTTCACTGGCTACCGGTTCATCTTCGAATCCAATTCAAAATTCTCATGTATGTCTACAAATCGCTGAACAGTCTCGCCCCCGCCTATCTCTCAGATCTGATACACCCATATGTCCCTCCACGTGCTTTGAGGTCAGAGGATCAGGTGCTCTTGATAGTTCCAGAAACTCGCCTTAAGCGCAGGGGTGACAGGGCGTTCTCTGTAGCAGGCCCAAGACTCTGGAACGAGTTACCGCTGCTCATCAAACAGGCCCCCTCCCTCTCGGTTTTCAAATCCCGGTTAAAAACTCACTACTACTCCATTGCTTTCAATGCCAGCTGATTTGTACTGGATCGTTTGATTTATGATCTGCAATGTTTTTATGTTTTTCGTGTTGTACTTCATTGTATGTGTTGCCTGTTGCGTGTTTGTTTGTCCAGCACTTTGGTGTGGACTTGTTCCTGTTTAAAGTGCTTTATAAATAAAATGGTATGGTATGGTATGGTATGTGTGGAGCAAGACCATTCCAAACATACCCCTATCTAAAATTCACACAGTCCTTAGATAGAGTTAGCCATTTGCTCTCACAACAAAACAGAAACTGTCCAGATGACCTGACTGAACACTGATGGATTTTGTACCTGCATTATTGAGCATGAATCGATGGAGTTCTTAGTTACGTTTGACATTCTACGACTACACCAGAATGTATTTGTTGATGCCGAGACTTCTTCCATCCATCATCATTACCCACTTTTTCCTTTTCGGGTCACGGGATTCACTGGTGCCCATGTCCACCTATCACTGTACAAGAGGCAGGGCACACCCTGGACAGGTCTCCAGTCCATCACAGGACCACATAGAAACAAATGAGACAAACAACCATTCACTCTCTCACTCACACCTAGAGACTATTTTGAGTTACCAATCAGTCTAACGTGCATGTTTTTGGTCTTTGGGAGAAAATCATAGTGCCTAGAAAAAACTCACACATGCTTGGAGAGAACATGCAAATTCCACCTAGAAAGGTCTTGGGTCAGGATTTGAACCAGTAACCTTCTTGCTGAGAGGCAATAGCTCTACAGCTGAGCCACCCATTTCTTGGCCTTGGCCCTAATGTACTTATTAGTAGGAACTCAATATTACCCAGTTGGTCATAATGCAAATGCTTAAATGTGCATAATCAACAATATTTTTTAAAAGCATGAGGAGGCAAAAGAAGAAGAAGAACAACCAGAAAGATACATAAGAAAATGTTAGAACCCGGTTTGTGATACTGTTGGAATGAGCACACCCAGGCCTCAACCAGTGTCTGTCAACCAGATCAATCAATCATTTCCCTAATCCTATAAATCTAATCAATTTTCTGTGGTCATGCATTATCAGGTTCATTGAAATGCTACAGTCTGACAGTTTTCCCAGAGATTGTCACAAGAGATCCTATACCAGGAGCAGACACCTCGCACCAAACTGCCCCAGGCATCATAAGGATACTTCAACCCTTCCACCACATTAAAATTTCAATTCTATGGTGGTAAAGGTCATCTGGGAGGAGATCAAAATAGAACCATCGCTCCTCTGCATCAAAAGGAATCACCTGAAGTTGTTTGACCATCTGTTCAAGAAACCTTATGGATGAAAATAGTTAGATAATCATATGGATATAACTAAGCAAATATGTAATAATATTTGTGAAAATAATACATGAGTCATTAACTGTCCACTGGCACACATTATCTAACCATAACAAATGCAGCGAGCGACTTCACATTTCATATTATCAGACACATGATGCAACTTAAAACTATGCACTTGCACCTTTGTACCTTCATAAACTGAATAAGGATCCACCTGAAATATTACTAAACATTTTTAAATCAGTTGTGCGCCATGCAAAGTATCACACTGGACCGGTACTTTATTTATAGATGGGTTTTATAGCTCTTTGAATGGAAACGATCCGTTTGCTTCATAAAGCCATTCAATTTTAAACAGCAGCGGCATCACCACGCACAAATTTACGTCAGCATGTATGGCGTACATGACGGGGTGCAACAACGTCAAGGCCGTATCACGTGTTTTGTCAAGCGGGAACACCTCCCCACACACACTCCCCTGCAGTGCTGCTGCACTCCTCCCCTTTGCCTGTTTTCCATAGTCTCATTAAAAAGGTGAAGAAGGGGCGATTGTATGGGACTGATGAGGAAAACATAAATAAATTACAAAGTACAAAGAGAGGAAAAATAAAACTATGAACGGTTCCTTACTGTCTGCAACTCAGTTCTGAAGGTTTGTTGTAAAAAGCTGTTCAAATGGTCTGGATCGTTCGCGAACGTCACATGGCTAATTTTATCCCTTTCTTTAAATTTTCTCTTCTTAAACAAACTAGACAAAAATATTATACATGGTCATTTATTTATTGAGGAAAATGATCCAATATTCATTCATTCAACCTTTATTTAGGCAGGTTAATCCCATTGAGCCTCGAGGACTCATTTACAAGAGAGACCTGGATAATATTACATATTTGTGATGGTAAAAGTGTGTGAACCTCTAGGATTATCAGTTAATTTGAAGGTGAAATTAGAGTCAGATGTTTTCAATCAATGGATGATGATCAGGTGTGAGTTTCACCCCGTTTGATTGAACAGGATCTATCAAAGTCTGATCTTAACATGTTTTTGGAAGTGGATCTTGGCAGGAACAAAGGAGATTACTGAGGACCTTGTAAAAAGAGCTGCTGTTACTCATCAGGCTGGAAAAGGTTACAAAACATCTGTAAAGAGTTTGGACTCCACCAATCCACATTCAGACAGATTGTGGACAAATGGAGGAAATTCAAGACCGTTGTTACCCTCCCCAGGAGTGGTGGACCAACAAAGATCACTCCACGATCAAGGCGTGGAATAGTCAGCGAGGTCACAAAGGACCACAGGGTAACTTCTAATCAACTGAAGGTCTCTCTCACATTGACTGATGTTCATGTTCATGAGTCCACCATCAGGAGAACACTGAACAACAATGGTGTGTATTAGGGATGATGATATTGGATTTTTGGTTGATATTCGATGTGCTGATATGTTAAAACTTATTTGCCAGACAACCAATACCGATATTTTTTCCCCCTAGACCTACTTACAGAGTCAACATATCTTTCTCTGCTGTGGAATTAAAATACTACATTATTCTGCATGGTCTTTGTGGCCTGCTACCAAATGTAGATTACAAAAAGGGGTCTGAAAATGATGCAACACTTCAACTTGTATTATGTTTTAATGTCAAATTTATTCATGACATTTACTCTCTCTAACACAATGACAACACTCGAACAGTGCAAATTTGTAAATTTCCACAAATCTAAACTCAACGAGTGTGACGTCATCACGTTGTGCTGGCGCTGCAGGCATCCTTGTCACTGTGTTGTCAAACAAAAACAGCGACTTTTATATCGGAGTTATTTTGATGGAATGGCCGATATTTACCGGTAACTTTATTGCAAATATCGGCCGATACCATGGAAATAATATCGTGCATCTCTAGTGGTCATGGCAGGGTTGAAGGAGAAAGACTTCTCTCCAAAAAGAACATTGCTGCTCATCTGCAGTTTGTCAAAGATCACGTGGACAAGCCAGACGACTGTTGGAAGAATGTTTTGTGGACAGATGAGACCAAAATATAACTTTATGGTTTAAATGAAAAGTGATATGTTTGGAGAAAGGACAGCTTTGCATTCCTGCAGAAGAACCAGTGACGTGCGGGGAGCTTTGTGACAGGTGAGGCACTGACTCATCTGGAATCGGATGCTCACATTTATGAACTCAAAATTCAAGCTTATATTTCCAATTTAGATTTTTTTTTTCATTTTAAAAAGACATTAGTTATGCTTTAAAAACTCAATCCTTTTGAACAACGATGGCAAGAAAAGCTAAATATTTAATGTAAGGCCAACATTTTGTGTGTGTGTGTGTATGGGGGGGAGGGGTAGATCCTCTCTTTTTATATAAATTAAATACGTATTATTGTACTATTTTTTTATTTTTTTTCATGAAGTCCATGCGCCTACCCTCCACGAATATCTCCTTCACTCTGTTGTAAAACTTGTTGTGATTTATCTTCATGTTTAAAAGTCTGGTTGCTTCAATGGAGATAATCGACAAGGAGGAGGCTGTAATAACTTCTTTTTCAATATCATCTTCCATTTTGTCTAAACAAATTTAAACGAGCGTACCGTTTGCTTCACCCCCCATCCCTCTACGTCACAGAAGAAAGCACTTCGACTGCACCTGCTTCATTGTACTTATGGGGCAACACTGCCCCCTATCAGTGAGGCACAGTATTTTCTGCCTCACCCTGTGAAGCAGAAAGCATGGACTTTGGCGTTTTGAACCAGTTTGACATGACTCTCAATGACGGAGAGAGCGGGCGCCGGAGGAGAGGGTTTGCCCCAGGGTCCATCTTAGCACCAACATAACTGTTTTTTTGTTTTGTTTGTTTTTCACTTTGGAGTAAGCTGTTGAGGGAGAATCAGTTTTGTTTGGTGTTTCCTCCAACTGATGAAGCCTTCTGCATGGAGGGTGAAACGTCTCAGCACAAAAAAAAATACAAAATAAACTGTCCAGATGATTTGACTGAACATTGTTGGATTTTATACCTGGATTATTGAGCATGAACTTTGGTCTCACCCTGTGTATTTAAAGGTGGGGTGACATCATCTTACAAATTTGCATAAAATTATAGAAGATATATATCTTGTATCATTCAACTATGTTCGTTTTTGCAAACAAAATGATAAATTAATGAAAATTCCTTTCAAATTGAGTTTAAAATTAAAAACCGTGTTTCTCTTGGAAAAATCCGACTACACGCGAATGCAACATTTGTGACGTAGGAAGGAGAACGTCTTTAGAACGCCCCATATAAATATTCATGGCGAACAAGAAATAAAACAACAAAATTATCAATCGAAGTGAAGATTTGAGCTATTTGTCTTCAGTTTGTGAAGCAGGAAGTTAGATGAGCAGAAACAGCAGGTTCTAATTTAGGTCTGCACCGTATCTATTTGACTCTTACCT
>JBBPBX010017284.1:33167-47054 GCA_038048925.1 Garcialebias charrua | reverse complement strand
GTACAGTTGGTTAGCGCTGTCGCGTCACAGCAAGAAAGTCGTGGGTTCAACTCCCAGCTGTGGGCTTTCTGTTTGGAGTTTAAAAAAAAAAATGTTTCCAGTGTGGGTTTTTTCTGGGTGCTCAGTTTTCCTGCCAAAAAGTTGCTGGTTATTTTATACAACAATTCTATTTAGGACCAGGTGTCAGAGAGAAAGAGTGCATGGTTGTGTGTCTCTGTGTCCCTGTGATGGACTGATGACCTGTCCTGGGTGTCCCCTGCATCTCGCACAGTGACTGGTTGACATGACCCCACGACTCAGAAATAACAAGCAGGCAAAGATAACAGATCACATATGAGCTGCTGGTCAAATGTATGCACATCAATTGGGCCACCTCTGGAAAATCAGGAGTTTTGCTGTTCAGGTGCATACAGGCATGCAGTGATATGATGCCAAGGCGGTAAGACATCAGCATAGCCCTTAAAGACGCAACATGTTGCCCATCAATCTGAAGAAGTGTCAAAGTTCATTTCCAAACTCGTTAAAGTCCATCATTCTACAGACTTCACAAATTTAAACAATTTAAATCAGATGTATAGCTTCCCAGGAGTGGATGTCCCGGCAGATTCACCCCAAAGGTCAGACTGTGTAAAGAAACGAGTTCAATCTCAGACTCTGCAGACCTCAGTTAACAGGTTATAGGTCAAAGGTCATGACAGGACAATTAGAAAAAACTGAACAAGAGGGGTTGCAGGAAGAAAACATTTTTTCCCTAAAAGAACCTGTGGAGGGTTCTGGCTGCTGACACGGTGTACAGCAGGGGTCACCAACCTTTTTGAAACTGAGAGCTACTTCGTGGGTACGGAGTCATACAAAGGGCACCAGTTTGATAAACTCTTCAGAAATAACAAAGGGTTTAGATTTATTCCAAGCATTACAAATGAAGCTTGAGGGATGACAAATTGCTACTGCTAATGCTACTTCTACTACCTCTATGGTTCAGCCAGCTTTAACAAATACTGCTTCAGAACATTCTCCAGGAATGTCAGTTAGGGAAGTTGGTTATGCTAAAAATTTCATACATAAAGTACAGATGTTGCCGAATGCTGTTCCAGTGCAACAAATAACTACTACTGCTCCACTTACTCCTGTTGAATTTCCTAGCAAACCATGGGAAAAAGTTGCAATTGACATTACAGGTCCGTTTGAAAATGCTAAATGGGACTGCCGTTATGCTATTGTGCTAACAGACTACTACAGCAAATGGCCTGAGGTTGCATTCGCTCCTACTGTTACTACAGATGTAATAATACGGGTTTTAAACACTGTGTTCAGTAGGGAGGGTAATCCGATGTATCTTGTTTCAGATAATGGTACTCAGTTTACTTCGCATGCGTTTACTACTTTTCTGAGAGAGAGAGAGAGAGAGAGAGAGAGAGAGAGAGAGAGAGAGAGAGAGAGAGAGAGATACAGCACTTAAAGTCAAGTGTATATTATCCCAGAGCAAATGGTGCTGTGGAAAGATTTAACAGAGTGCTTAAAGACTGCATACAAACAGCTGAAAGAAGTCACAGCTCATGGAAGGAAGCTGTCACTGAATTCCTTCACAACTACCGAGCTACTCCTCATGCAACTACCGGAGTGACTCCATTTGAACTACTGAGGAACAGAAAGATGCGTACCAAGTTAAACATACTCCCAGTAGAACTGAAGAGCAAATGCCAAGCTCAAATACAACAGAGGGTGAAACAAAAGCAAAACAAAATGAAGGAATATACTGACAAGAAAATGAGAGCTAAAGTACCAACATTCAACGTGGGGGACACTGTTCGTGTTCGCAGACCGGATCACGTTTCCAAAGGATCTTCCAGATTCACAGAACCACGTACTGTAATGAAGAAAGTTGGACCAAATACTTTCTTACTGAGTGATGGGCGCAAGTGGAATGCTTCAAAACTTGCACTCTTCCCAAAACAAATCTTACGTGCTGCAGAACAAAATGATGATACTGTACTCGATGCATATGCACTGCCAGGAAATACTGATGAACCGCTTGCTGTGTTAAGAAGAAGTCAAAGAGATAGAAATGCACCAAGCTGGTTGTCAGGTTTTGTAAGTTAGAGTGAAAAAAAGTGTAAACTATTCCTGTTCATACTGTTCTGTAAGACAAGTAAATTTACTACTGTTCATACTGTAATGCAAAGGGTTAACAGGGTAAACTTTCATATTACTGTTGGCTTACAGAAATAATAATTTGATTACTTTGATTTTCTGCTGTCAAGTATACTGTACAAAATTACATGTAAGTAATTGTTTCAGGAAAAGGGAAATGTTGTGTCCTACAATTGCATAATACTGACAGCAGGGGAACCTCCGAGTAGGGAGAGAACAGGATGTGCGGAGGAGAGAAGAAGTTGGAAGAAGTTAAATAAAGCATGGTGTTATGAAGTGAGCTCCGTCTGCAGTACTCTGATTCTACACCTACGTATTAGCAACACCACAACACTGATGTTACCTGATCGGCAGTAAAATGGTCGCTGAAGACACAATTCTTTAGTAGGACACCATAGGTCCCTCGTTCTCTGTACTTCTCCATTCTTGACGAAGTTTCTCATCTTTTGGGAATTTGTGAATGCTCACTTGTTCACTGCTGATATTAGAACTCCCAAATGCGCTACAACGTGACGGCATTTTTCAAGTTACACAAAAAAAAGAGGCGATCTTTCAGAAAAAGAATCTGTATGGCAAGCAGTTAACACACCAAACAAATGGGCAAGGCTCTGCCTTCTGCCTGTTTGCACATCACTGATGACGTTTGTGGAAATTCTCGGATTTTTAGGGGCGTTTCACAGCGAAAAAATTACTATAACTTGTAATGAAATTTTAATATATTTATAATTTATTTTGCAAAAACGAACAGAGCTGAATAATATGATATATATGTTGTGACAAATATGCAAATTTCCAACATCATTTGTGTCACAATACCTTTAACTGTAATGCATTCTCTGTTTTTTTCTGGGATTGGAAAGATGTTTACTTTTGTTTTCATCCTCCTGTTGTGTAGTAGTTCTGATGGTGATACTCTAGTCGTTGCATTTGGTGTTGCTCTGTAAATTTGTAGAAAATCAGTCACTGTAGTTTTCCAGTCTTTCTGCATTTGTTCAGCAGTCAGGATTGTCTCCTTCAGAACTCTGTTCCATCTTTCAATCGCACCATTGCATTGTGGATGAAAACCACTAGTACGCAGATGAGATATCCCCCTTTCTCTGAGGAAATCTGCAAAAGAGCTGGAGATAAACTGCGGCCCATTGTCAGTGACTATGTAGTCAGGGTTTCCCTCTCTGCTGAAGATTTAGAGCAGAAATGTAATGACATCAGTATTTACAGTGTGAGAAAATGCCGCCTCTGGCCATTAACTATAATAGTCCACTAATGTTATAACAAATCTACATGAAGAAGCAGCAGTTTCAAAGGGACCCACAATGTCCAGGGCCACTTTCTCCCATGTTTTGTCAGGCAGTTTAATGGGTTGGAGAGGAGCAGGAGCAGTTCGAGCAGATTTGCCATTCATTTGGCAAGGAATACATGAAGGAATGACAGACTGAACCATTTTGTCCATCATAGGCCACCAGTATAGTTAATGAAGCCTTTGTTTTGTGCGAACAACACCTTGATATGTGTTGTGTGCTAGATGAATGACAGTATCACGCAGTGCAACAGGAACAATGTAGCGATGCTCACCCCTCATGATCAGATCTTGAGATACAGAAAGTTCATTCCTGATCAAGAAATATGTTGTTAAGAGAGGGTCCACATCCTTTTTGCATTTTGGCCAGCCCTTTGTTATCTGTCCTCTCAGGAGTGTGAGTTCATGGCACTGGGAGGAAGCAGAAGTAAACTCAGCAACAGATATAGCTGACACAATGGATGCAACCATCTCAGGTTCTTCCACAGAAGTAGAGTCCACAGGGAGTGGCAACCATGATAAACAGTCTGCAGCCTGGTTTTGTGAACCAGGGGCCTCATGTACAAAGACTTGCGTGGATTTCTTACTGAAAAGTGCCGCACGGTCAAATCCAGAAATCTGCGTACGCACAAAAAAATCCAGATGTATCAAACTGTGCATACGCCGGTATCCACGCACATTGCTTTTGTACATCACAATCAACGTGGAATTGAGCGCACATGAGAGAGTGGCCGACTCCGCCTTTGACACGCCTCCATATAAATATGCAAATTCATTTAAATATGCCCTGCACGTTAGGAATGTCGTCTTTGCTCTATTGCAAATCATGTCGAAACGTGGAAAAAAGAGTAACTTCACGGACTGTGAACTGGAGACACTTCTGAGTGACGTAGAGAGGCACGGAAAAAGGTTTTGTTTGGCACGCTCAGCGCACAACAAACCGTCCACTTTTAAATGAGATGTTGACCCAGCTATTTTAACATGCCTATAGGTCAGTGGTTAGCGTGCCCGCCTTTCGTCCCGAAGATCATGAGTTCGAATCCCGCATGGTACAAAGTTTTTTTTTTTATAAATTCATTCCAGATTTAAAGAACACAAGAAAACTATTTAGAATGAACAACATGAAATGAAACTATACATGAAATGAAGGCAAAAGAGGATTTCTTGTGGTTTTTTTAAAATAGTTTTCTTGTGTTCTTTAAATCTGGAATGAATTAAAAATAAAGACAAACGTTGTTTTCATTTAAATATACCCTGCAACAGAGGAATGTCGTCTTGTCCCATCATGCATCACGTTCTTCAACTGCTAAAACAGCTAGAAATGAACAAAAAACAAGAATTTAAGCTGTGCAGAACTATTCAGTCTTTCTGTTTTTTATATTTTTTGCAGGTTGTATTCTGATTGCGTCCATGTGGATGTAATAATTGTTCATCATGTGTGTTTGGGTGGAAATGATCATTATTACCCCATCATGAACAGTTTCCAGAATCACCTGTAGGTGTCGCCAAAGGAACACAAACCACAGAAACGTGCGTACGCCTGGACTGGAGCTGCCGTGGCGGTGCGGACATATCCACGTTCAGTTCTGTTTTGATACATACGGAGTTCTGCGTGGATGGTGACGTACGCACGGTTTTTGTGCGCACGCACGGTTGATACATGAGGCCCCAGCTCTGTATTCCAAGTCATAGGTGAAACACAATAAACGTGCAGACCAACGTGCAACTCTTATTCCAGCACGACCAATACCTTTGGTGACAAGCAGCGTGGTCAGTGCTTGATGATCAGTTCTTAGAGTAAAACGTTGGCCCCATAAATAAGGCCTCCATTTTTCTACAGCCCATACACAAGCAATAGCCTCCTTCTCTACTGTAGAGTACTTTTGTTCTGTCAGGGTCAGAGTTCGAGATGCAAATGCCACAGTTCGTTCAGTATTATTTGGGAGCATTTGGGTAAACACACCACCCAATCCATACTCTGAAGCGTCTGTGGTGACAATAGTTGGAAGGGAGGGGTCAAAAAGAGCCAAGACAGGACTATTCAAGAGAAGCTCTTTTAGTTCCTTAAAACTTTGGTCTGCCCCTTCAGTCCATGAGAAATTAGTTTCAGCAGTTTTTCTCAGTACAGCCCACATTGGTTCCACTACTGTAGCAAAATTGGGAAGAAATTTACTGTACCACGAAATTAAACCCAGGAAGGAGCGCAGAGAAGGCAAATCATGTTGTGGTGGAGCATCACGGATAGCTACACTATGGTCTGGGTCAGGACAGATACCATCCTTGGAGATGATATCACCTAGAAATCTAAGGCTGGACTGTCTGAATGTACATTTTTGCATGTTGAGTGTCAAACCTGCATCTGATGCTGGAGCACTGACTTCAGGCGTCTATCATGTTCCTGTATAGAAGATCCTGCAACAATCACATTGTCCAAGTAATTGTGTACACCAGGTAGCCCTTTAAGTACAGATTCCATCATTTTTTGGAAAGCAGATTGAGCAGAGGCCAACCCGTAGGGGACATGGCAGTAGCGAAAAAGTCCCTTGTGTGTGATAAACACTATGAGGTCCCTACTGTCCTCATGTAGTATAAGTTGATGGTATGCAGATGCCAAGTCTATGGTGGAAAACACAGAAGCACCCTTGAGATCACTAAAAAGTTCATCCATGTGTGGCAAAGGGTGACTGTCAGCAACAATAGCTTTATTAGGTTCTGTTAAATCAACACATAATCTTGGTCTACCTTCTTTTCTAGTTGTGACCACAATAGGAGAAATCCAAGGAGAAGCATCAATGTGTTGAATAATGCCTTCCCTCAAGAGCAACTCCAGTTCCTCTGACACAGCTTCTCGTATTGCAAATGGAAGCCTTCTGAGTTTTTGCTGAAGTGGGACTGCATCTTCACATACTTTAATTTTATGCACAAACCTAGCAACACAGCCAATAGAAGCAGAGTCCGTTTTTGTTAAGCACACAGGTGCAGCAGGATAAATATGTTCAGGAGGTGGGACATGGGCTAACTCATGGTGAAGTCTCCATTTCAGGCTTTTTATTAAGTCCATTCCCAGTAATGCAGATTCACCAAAGTCTAGGACCCAGTTACATAGAGAGGAACTTAGTTCTAGTGTGATTAGTTTGTCCATCAGTGTCTGGGGAATCATGGTGTTGTAGGCAGATGTGAAGTCCACAAAGAGCATACGAACATAGGAGTCCTTCTGTTCCAAGTGGGTGAGAGCGGTGTGGACCACAGAGGAGATGGCATCTTCTGTTGAAGACAGCGTCATAGTCATAGAGAAATGTCAGAGACATAGTCTATCAGTCATCCTTAAAAATACACTTGGGACGTTTGCTATTGAAATTGTGGGCATTGTTATCTGGATGTGTCACCAAATGTTTGGATTTTCAGCAAGTGGATGCTCTCTTTACCTCTCTGTCTCAGTTTTTCTCCATTTGTGTGTGTGTGTGCTTGTGTGTGCATACGTGTGCATACGTATGCGTGTGTGTGCATGTGTGTGCAGGCTGGAGGATGAAGTCCCAGGGGGCTGGATTACCTCTCTGCATGCCCCAGGCCAAGCAGCTCTTGAGGGGATTACTGTGAGACCTGCACCCTGGCTGGATTAGAGCGCTGTACCTCATTTCCATTTCCTTATTTACCTCGACCCACCAGAGGAAACACTCAGCTGTACAGAAACATGCTAATTGATGCTGAGAAAGCCACAGAGAGTCAAAACCTTAACCTAGTAAGTGTGTTATTTTACTGTGTTTTCTTGTTTTATGGCAGTTGTTGGGGTAATTGATTTAGGTATATAAGATGAACTGTTGGAAAACTTTTTGAGTTTGCCAGTATTCTACAGAGGTACATGTTTTTTGTGGGGGACAACAAATGATGACCTGTTGTATCTGCATGCGTTAAAAGCCTTTTCCTTACCATATGTGTGTGATTGTGTGCATGATGAGATGCCATTTAGTTATGTTGTATGTGTTTGATGTTGTTTTGTATACCTGTGTTTCTTTGTATTTGTGCGCTGTTCTGTGTGTACGTGTATGTGGATGCATAGGTCTCATGACGGAGGTGCTCATTACGTGGTGGGGTCGCATACAGACATGGCCAGAGAGCAAAGAGGACAGTTGGCAGACCTATTCCTATTCCCACAGCTCTTTAACAAGCTAGTGATGGGGAGAACAGCCCAGTTGCCCCGGCAACCAGAATGAACTTCGACCTCAGAGGTTGGCAGACTGTATATAATAGGATCACAAGCGTATGCAAATGAACCACTGGTCCCTTCTCCCCTTCTTTTTTTCCTGCTAGAATGTCCTTCTTGTTCCATCCTCAACTTGACATGTGTGCTAACGGTGCCCTTGCTCTGAAGGGCGGGGGAGTCAAAGGAGGGGTTGCTGGGCCTTCCATTAGTGATTGCTTGGGTGACAGGAGCTCGCTCTTTGGCTCAGACTTCGCCAATGTATGACCCTCCACCCTGCAGAAGTGCACGAGAGCCAGAAAAGTAGATCATTAAGAGAGAATGTGTATTCCTGCAGCGATTAGACATTTTCTCTCCTGGTTTACTTTGCTTTTGGTCTGTTTTGACATTAGGTCTATTGATATAGCGCCAAGTTACATATGATGTCTCAGTACAAAAACATTCACATACATTATAAAAGCCAATTAGTAAACATTTTCTATACAAGGAAGCCGGCATTTTGCATTGAATCTTCACTTTGTTGCATTGCCTCCCATCTTGAGCAAGAACAAAGGCAAGAGTGGAAAGGAAAAACTCCCCTTTAGCAGGATGAAACCTCCAACAGAACCAGGCTCACAAGTGGCCATCTGCTTCTACTAGCTGGAGTTTGAGAGGACAGGAAAGAGAAACAGACAGATACAGAATGACATATCCAGATGTACTTTCTATAGGAGGAAAGACAAAAACACATGTTAAGATGGAATTAATTACAAATACAAGCAGGTAGAGTAGAGCAAATAAAGACAGCAGCAGAGTGAATAAATGTGGACAGTTTTTCCTCCATTCATCTAAACCTATAGCAGCATAACTAAGGGATAGCCTAGGAAACCCAAGTCATTCCTAACTATAGGTTTTATCATAAAATAAATACTTAAGCCTAAACCTAATCTTAAAAGTAAATGATGTGTCAGCCTCATGAACATAAACGACATTTGCCTGGTCAAACATTACTTTTTAAAAAGAACATGGCAGCAGAAGTTGAAGTTATATATAAAATGTATTGAAAATTTTAAAGGACAATATCATTTGCACAGATGAGACAGAATTAGAAAGTTAGTCACAATGCACAATACTCAGTATGGAAAAAATAACAAAAATGCAGCATACACTATCAATAAAAAACATATTATACTAACTGAATCACTGTGGTGGAGGTGTGATCCTTTGAGTTGTTTTGAATTCTAAGGACCTGGGCACTCTCTATGGAAGTGAATGTGTCTCAATTTTCAAAATTTTCTTGTGATGGCAGCTACTCCTGCACTTCCTGTGCTGGCAGTCAGTGTTAATTTTGTCGACTAATTATTTTCGTCGACTAAATGTTTTCATTGATTTGTCGACTAAAATTAGACTAAAACAAAAAAAATTCTGATGACTAAGTAATGACTAAAACTAAATGATGTTTTAGTCACATGACTAAGACTAAAACTAAATTAAAAATAGCTGTCAAAATTAACACTGGATTCAAGTACTGCTTGTAGTTTTACTGTTAAAAGCAAGGTTAGACAAATAATGTTTGAAAAAAGTTTTATTTGTTGTTGTATGTTGCATATTAATATTAATATTATGGTTAAAACATTGTTTTGTTTTAGTAACTACAGAGAATTGATGAAAAGTTTTTACTATGTATAACTTAGTCGACTTAATTGACTGTAGATTTAGTCGACTAAATGTTTTCATTGATTTGTCAACTAAAATTAGACTAAAACAAAAAAAATTCTGATGACTAAGTAATGACTAAAACTAAATGATGTTTTAGTCACATGACTAAGACTAAAACTAAATTAAAAATAGCTGTCAAAATTAACACTGCTGGCAGTTGTTCCCATGGTTCCTGTTAGGGATGCACCGATCCACATTTTCTTACTTCCGATCCGATCCGATCCTTAACTCGGGGTATCGACCGATACCGATCCAGTAACGATATCATCATCACATGTGTTACACAAAATTCTGTGACTTCCGTCTTAACATTGTATGAGTTAAACCAAATGAAGACACTCCGAGTGTCACAAAAGGAAACACTCAAACTTTAATAGCACACAAGCGGCAGGTCTATATCACAGACGTCCATCTCACTCATGGTGCAGAAGGGAACACTAAAATACCACAAAGCATTATGGGAAATACGACACAGTCCACTCCCCGTTTATATGCACTGATAAAATATTGGAGCTATTGGAAAAGAGTTTTAATATAAACGTTTTTTGAATGGAGACTTGTTTTATTTTTTATTTATTCAAAGTTTTTATTCACTTTACATATTAATAATTAAAAAAAAACATAAAAGATAATGGGGAAAAAACCATTTCATAAATTTGTGAAATAATTAAATTAAATTAAATATTTATCCGGGAAATAAAACAGATTAAAATAACATCAGTACATTTATAAATTCAATGTACATACAGTTTAAATCTGTATCCGTTGATCAAAGCCAACAAGAATTACAACTCATAGTGCCACAATAAAAAATGAAACTTAAAAACAGTGGGGCAGTCAACCACCCCTGCGCATTATGTTTAGTTTTAGAGATAATTATGTTTGTTTTTTAGAGTTCCGGTTCCGGTTCTGTGAGGTGCGGACGTGGGAATGAGCTGCTGCTGAAAACTCTAAACTTGTGCGTAAGTATCATGATAAAGCTTTGGTAAGTCCATATTTATTTAAATAAACTATATAATTAAATGTAAGATCATTTAAAAAAGGTATTAAAATTTAATAACCAATCTTTTTTTCCCCACTATTTCAACAAACTGGACGGGAAAACGTCGGAGAGCCTTGAGTTATTTATCGAAGATTATTTTGAAAAGTTTGTCATGAGCAACCCTAATGTTACATCCGGTGCGGCTAGCGAGTCGGCTAGCGCGAGCGCTAGCGAGCCGAAGCCCAACGCGAAGCAGTTCCGACAGGGAAGCTCTGATAGCGTTTCGGAACCGTCGGTGGATAATTCAGGCTTCATGGTAATTCTGGAGTCAATTGATCAAAAGTTGTCTAGCTTGGACACCCGGCTAGCATTAGTAGAGGTGTTGCAGAAGGAAGTGCAGAGTTTGAGATAGTCACTGGAATTCACCCAGGAGCAGGTAGCATCTCTAGCTAATGAAAACATTGAGCTAAAGGGAACAGTTGGACAGCTTAAAGATCAGATGTCGCAGCTTTCCAGCGATAATAAAAAAATTAAAGAGTCACTATTAGATATCCAAGCCAGAAGTATGCGGGATAATGTTATTTTCTCTGGGATTCCAGAGGGAGCGGAGGAGAATCCGGAAGCCTCGGTTCGGGCTTTCTTTCAAAATCAGCTAAAGTTGCCGAGTGAAACCGTTAATGCCATTACTTTTCATCGAGTTCACCGCCTCCGTGCTAAACGGCCTGGGAACAGTAGACCACGCCCAATAATAGCTAAATTCGAACATTATAAACAAAAGGAACAGGTTAAAAGCTGAGGTAGGGAACTACGTAACACCCACTTTAGCATGAACGATCTATATCCTGCAGAAATTCTGAGTAGAAGGAGAGTTCTGTTCCCAATCAGAAAGAAAAATATAAGCGAAGGAAGAAGAGCTAACATCTCTGTGGATAAACTCTATATAAACGGTCAGCTGTTTAGAGATCCAGAAGCTACTCCTTGGCTTTATTAGCCATATGATCAAGGTAAGAACTATATCGGTTGCTAATATTGATTGATATTATTAAATATAGTATTTATTAATATTACTTACCAGATATATTTAAAAAAATTCAGCATATCTCGGTGGTGGGACACACTCAGATAGTGGTGGTACACAAGGTGGGATGACACTTGATGTGGTAAGCGGGTTCTTTTATTGTTTTTTCTTATCTGAATTATGTTTTCATGTATATCATTTCTCTTTGTTTTCTTGTCTATATTTTTCTAACTTAACAATTATCAGCGCACAAGCACAAGGGTTCACATACGTCTTTATATATCCATACAATTACTTCATAAATGAAAACTTCCCTGATTCATTTTCAAAAGAAACAGCAATTACTCTATTTAAAAATCATATATAGTTAATCATTAAGGGATATGTTTTTGTCTGGATCTATTATTATCTTTTATATTTCTGATAATGGGTGTGGTTTAGCTATATTATCATTAGCACAGGTATGGGTACCTTAGGGTTTGTCACATGGAACATTAATGGAGCCGGTAGCCAACGTAAAAAATATAGAATTTTTAACCAGATTAAAAGATTAAAGGCAGATGTTGTATTACTCCAAGAAATTCATAAATTGGCCTCAACTGTGGATGAGCTAAAATCTTCAGAGTTTCCTAATGTATTCTCAGCCTGTTATAATTCAAGACAAAGAGGGGTGGCAATTTTAATACATAAAAATGTTAACTTCACAGTATTAGATCAGGTTATAGACCCGCACGGTAGATATATAATATTAAAGTTATCAATATTTAGACAAAATTATTGTATTGTTAGCATATATGGGCCGAATGTAGACGACGCTGCTTTTTTTCATGATTTTTTTTCCGCTCTATCAAATCATATGGATTCCTCACTGGTGATGGGAGGTGATCTCAACTTTGGTTTAGATGACAAAATAGACAGACTGAATGCAGTAGGAACTCAACGCAGTTGGTAATCTATAAATATAGTTAAACAGTATATGAATGATTATGGACTCTGCGATACATGGCGTTCTTTTCACCCTGATAGCAAAGAATATTCTTTCTTTTCACATGTACATCACTCATATTCTTGTCTAGATTATTTCATAGTAAGCAATTCATTGCTGACCAACATTTCAGACACTAAGATACACCCTATTGCTGTCAGCGATCATGCACCAGTTACTGTAAATTTAGATTATAAAAAAACAACAACAAAAAATATAAATTGGAGATTAAATACATCACTGCTACAAGAAGAAGAATTTTTGCAATATTTAAAAAAAGAATGGGCATCGTATTTAGAGTTTAATGACTTGCCAGGAACATCAGCATGTACACTTTGGGAGGCTGGGAAAACAGTCATGAGAGGTAAAATAATATCCTATTCAACAAATAAAAAGAAAAAAGAAAATAAACGTATTGAGGAATTAGAGAAATCAATTAAATTATTAGAAGGTTTACAAGGAGAGGAAACACAGCAAATGCTACGCAAATTAAAATTAGAACTAAATGAATATATTGATAAGAAAAATAAATTCTTGATACAAAGACTTAGACAATTTTGAATACGGTAATAAATCAGGGAACTTTTTAGCTAATCAACTCAAATTAAACAAAGAAATAACATCTATATATAGTATTAAAGATAAAAATGGAAATATAATCCATGATGAGGGAAAAGTAAACAATGTTTTTAAAGATTTCTATAAAACTCTATACACTCCACAAATAAATCCATCTAATGAGGATATTAATGAATTCTTGGAGAAAGTAACACTTCCAAAACTAGATATTAGTCAATCATCAAAACTAGACTCACCATTAACATCAGATGAGCTCCATGAAGCAATTAAAAGCATGCCTAATAAGAAATCTCCAAGTCCTGATGGATATCCAGTAGAATTCTATAAAAAGTTCTGGGACATACTGGAACCAATATTTTATAGAGTGCTACTTGAGTCCAAAGAAAATGGCAGGCTACCAACACATATGAATTCAGTCAACATTAGTCTCTTATTAAAACCAGGCAAAGATCCAGTATTACCTACCAGTTATCGGTCAATCTCTCTTATTAATGTTGATGTTAAAATAATTTGTAAAGTCTTATCTAAAAGACTAGAGAAGATAACTCCTGTTATTATACATCCAGACCAAACCGGATTCATAAAAGGAAGACACTCAAACACAAATACACGAAGATTATATAATGTAATAGAGTATTCGTATTTTAAAAATATTGAAACAGCTATTTTTTCTTTAGATGCTGAAAAAGCATTCGATAGAGTAAATTGGAATTTCTTATTTGCTACCTTAAATAAATTTGGATTTGGGAATTACTTCATTAACTGGTTAAAAATATTATATAGTTCACCAACAGCGTGCGTCAGGACAAATAATCAATTATCTTCAAGCTTCTGTTTACAGAGGGGCACCAGGCAAGGTTGCCCACTTTCACCAGCATTATTTGCTATTTTTATTGAACCTTTAGCAGCAGCAATAAGGCAAAGTGCTGATATTAAAGGCATAAAGGGTAGAAACATAGAACATAAAATTAGTCTTTAT
>JBBPBX010017284.1:16054-30864 GCA_038048925.1 Garcialebias charrua | reverse complement strand
GGGGTTGGGGCTGTTTGGGCGGGGAGGACACTGCCTTCGACCTGGGGAGGACCAGGGGGGGGGTTCTGGGGGATGTCTGCTGGAGGCGGCATGCGGGCCCTTGGGTGGTCGGGGGCAGCGTGGGTCGTCGGTCGGTGACCCGACGGGGCGCCGGGCTATGGGCTGGCTTGCGCTCTGGTGCCCGGCCCTTGCCGGGGGCCCTCGGCTCGCTGGTGGGCTGGGGGTTCATGTGCTAGGGGGTTGGGTGTCTAGGGACGTGACTAGTGGCCCATGGGAGGGGGCAGTGTGACCCAGCCTGTGTGTCTAGTGTGTTATGTGTTCTGAAAGATGTTAGAGTGAAGGGTGGGTGTAGTATTTCTTCTGGGGTGGGGACTTAGTAGATGTCCTTGATGATGGTCTGGGACTATGCATGGCCGGTGTGCGGGCCCTGTTTGGGGCCCGCTCTCGGTGCTTCCTGGCTCTGTCGGCGGTTGGGCGGGCGCTCTTGGCCGTGTCGTCCATGAGGGATCTTGTGTCCTCTTGGGCGGCGGGCTGACTACGGTTCGTAGGGGTCTGGGCAACCCTGGTGGATGTGGGCTGTTGGTTGTGGTGTTGGCGGCCCTCAGGGCCGTGTCCCTCTCTGGTCTTTGGCTCAATGGCCTGGCGGTCGGAGAGGTGTTTTCTTGCCTCGCTCATGGGGTGGACCTTGGCGAAATGGAGGAGGGGGGGGGATTGTAGGGTCAGCGGGGGAGCTGACTCGCTGCGGGAGCATTGTTCCTGCAGATATTTTCTCCCCATCCCTCACCACGCACCTCCGCCCTCTTCATCTCAAATTAATACATGTAGGGATTTTGAGACTCGGGTGCAGTGGTGGAGAAAGTACTCAAGCACTGTACTTAAGTAAAAGTACAAATAAACAGACAAAAATGTACTCTAGTAAAAGTAGAAGTACCATATTAATATTTTTACTTAAGTAAAAGTAAATAAGTACTTGCTTTTAAAAATACTTAAAGTATTAAAGTAAAAGTACTTGCTGAATGTATTAACTAATGCAATGGTCTACAATACCATTAAGTGTGCGTACTGTATGCATATTTTCTGTAATACATTAATAGTGTTGAGCCATTTTAATGAACAATGCTGCAGATAATGCATGTTTTTATTGTGTTTACTCTGTGACACAGTTCACACTTGGACTTTTGATTCTGTGTGTCTGAATTTCAGTGATGAGTTAAATACCATTAAGCAAAATAAGAAAGAGGAAGGATTATACGGCTGTGGCGTAGTGGTAATGGCAGTCGTCTCCCGATCGGAAGGTTGGCGGTTCGAATCCCGGTTCCCCACACCATGTGCTGTTGTGTCCTTGGGCAAGACACTTAACCCCGAGTTGCTCCCGGTAGGACTGGAAAGCACCTTGCATGGTAGTCTGCCGCTACCGGTGTATGAATGTGTGTAGCATTCAATGTGTGTAGCGCTTTGAGATTTTCACTAATGAAAAGTGCGTTATAAATTGAATTCATTATTATTATTATTATACCTTTGAAAGTTTTTATTTAACATAAAATAAAACCAATGTGTCATTTTAACTGCAGTAAACACATTTAAGTAAAAGTTGTCTGTTTGAAAAAAGGAGCATTAGACACAACTAACAAAGGAATAGATCACTTCAACTCATTTGTCATCAACTCTAGTTAAAATATTGTCTAGTCAATCTTGTAATGGATCAACAATGAACAATACTTTAACTTCCTGACAACATTTTCAAAACTTGGACCTGAGTGTCGAGACATTTGGAGAAATCTCTTGTCTCCTAACATCCCATGAACTGACACATTTTAATATTGCAGCAAGAATTTCTTGTTCAAGAGGTTGTTTTCCGCACCGCTCACCTGATTGATAATGATCAGTTTATATATGATAAAGAGGATGAAATGATGGAGATGTTCAATATTTATCATCTAAAACTAATTACTCTGACCCAATAATTATAACCCAGCTCACTTATATCAAATATTCTCTGTTCCCTTTAAACACTTATATTTGATAGTACAAACATGTTGTTTGCTTTTTCTCTGATACAGAAAAGACAGTCTTCTAGCCTTGACAAATGTTTGGACTAGATGTTCTTGTTTGATCAGAACCATGACTTGTTTGTTTTATCTGTAAGACGTCAGAGCTTGTCAAACTCCACCTGCTTCTTGTTTAAATAGCTTGTCATGTCCAGTACAATTTGGAATTGTGCAGGACAATGTATTTGAGACCAAACTAAGTTTCAAAAGACATTAACACTAGCTCTACCAGTTTTTGTCAAAATGACAATTCTACCTATGCAACCCATGGGATTGTCAAACTGACAAATTGAATTAGCATTTTTAAAGCCATTGGTATGTATATGAGGCCATTCCAATCTGTTGGCGGGGAGGAGGCCTTGGGGCATATTTATATAGTCAGGTAAATCCAGTGGTGGAGAAAATACTCAAACACTGTACTTAAGTAAAAGTGCAAATAAACAGACAAAAATATACTCTAGTAAAAGTAGAAGTACCATATTAATATTTTTACTTAAGTAAAAGTAAATAAGTACTTGCTTTTAAAAATACTTAAAGTATTAAAGTAAAAGTAATTGCTGAATGTATTACCTAATGCAATGGCCTACAATACCATAAAGTGTGTGATATATATATATATATATATATATATATATATAATATATATATATATATATATATATATATACATATATATATGTGATATATATACATATATATATATATGTATATATATAGATATATATACATGTATATATATATATATATATATGTATATGTATATATATATATATGTATATATATATATATATATATGTATATATGTATATATGTATATATATATTTATAAGTATATATATATATATTATATATATACAGGTAGTCCCCGACTTACGAGCGAGTTCCGTTACAACGAGGCGCTCGTAACATGGAAATCTCGTAATTTGGAACGGCCGCCACGTGTCTCGTAAGTCCGGAATTTCGCTCGTAAGTTGGAACGGTTTTGCTAGCGCGACTACAAACACTCGTTTTTCATCGAAAAACCGCTTATGAGTGCATAAAAATGATCGGAAACGTGTGTCCACATGTTTAGCTAACGGACTGTGGTGAAAAAACACAGAAAAACTCAGTATTTTTTGCGTTTTTTCCAAAAATTTGCCAGCTCGTAAGTCCGGATGCTCGTAGGTCAGAGCGCTCGTAAGTCGGGGACTACCTGTATATATATATATATATATATATATATATATATATATATATATATATATATATATATATATATATATATATATATATATATATATATATAGCTTGGTCCGCATTGCCGGCAGTAAGTCAGGCTCGTTTCCGGTAAAAGTTGGACTCCGCCAAGGTTGCCCTTTGTCACCGATTCTGTTCATAACTTTTATGGACAGAATTTCTAGGCGCAGCCAAGGTGTTGAGAGGATTTGTTTTGGTGACCTTAGAATCGCTTCTCTGTTTTTTGCAGATGATGTGGTCCTACTGGCTTCATCAGTTCGTGATTTACAATTTTCACTGGAGCGGTTTGCAGCCGAGTGTGATACGGCCGGGATGAGGATCAGTTCCTCCAAATCCGAGGCCATGGTCTTGAGCCGGAAAAGGGTAGCATGCCCTCTCCGGGTCGGGGAGGAGGTCCTGCCCCAAGTGGAGGAGTTTACGTATCTCGGGATCTTGTTCACGAATGAGGGAAAACTGGAGCGTGAGATCGATAGGCGGATAGGTGCAGCGTCCGCAGTGAAGCGGGCGCTGTACCGGTCTGTCGTGGTGAAGAGAGAGCTGAGTCAAAAGGCAAAGCTCTCAATTTACCGATCGATCTACGTTCCCACCCTCATCTATGGTCATGAGCTTTGGGTTATGACCGAAAGAACAAGATCTCGGATACAAGCGGCTGAAATGAGTTTTCTCCGCAGGGTGGCTGGACTCTCCCTTAGAGATAGGGTGAGAAGCTCAGTCATCCGGGAGGGACTTGGAGTAGAGCCGCTGCTTCTCCACATCGAGAGGAGCCAGTTGAGGTGGCTCGGGCATCTGGTTAGGATGCCTCCTGGACGCCTCCCTGGGGAGGTGTTCCGGGCATGTCCCACCGGGAGGAGACCCAGAGGAAGAGCCAGGACGCGCTGGAGGGACTATGTTTCTCGGCTGGCCTGGGAACGCCTTGGGATTCCCCTGGAGGAGCTGCACCAAGTGGCTGGGGAGAGGGAAGTCTGGGCCTCCCTACTTAGGCTGCTACCCCCGCGACCCGACCCCGGATAAGCGGAAGAAGATGGATGGATGGATGGATGGATGGATGTTTTTGCTACTTTTCTATTGTTTATTGTTTAATGTATGTGTTTCATTGGCCTCGAGGCTCAATAAGATTTACCTGACTAAATAAAGGTTGAATGAAAAAAAATAAAAAAATAAAATTCAGTGTAACATTATTTTTGATCAAAGCTTGTAAGAACCCCCCCCCCCACCTACAGAGCAGTCTCTGGTGAAAACAACTCTCTCTCTCTGTAGAAGCAAGTTGGAAATGCTGTTGGAATGTGTGGTTAATTTGTGGGGGATGTATGTAAATGAATGTTCTTTGTGTGAGGGGGATCTTTTGTTTTGACCTACTGGAGAAGATTATGCTGGGAGAAGATTCTCAGGAGGGGGTGTTTACCCATAAACAAAGATATACACCCCCAGGCTCATGACACCTAATGGAAGAATTGTCATTTTGACAAACTCATGGCAGTTCTAGTGTTTTTTTTTCCCCCTGGGTTTGCCAGTGTTAAAAGCCATTCCCCTTTGCAAAGTTTGTTTGTCTGATTTAACACTGTTCTCTTGTTTATCTTTGTGTGGTTTTTATTAAGGTAACAGGGGTTTAAAATCCCCATCATCTTTGCTGTAATGATGGATGATGATGTCATGTATGTATGTATAAGTATGTCCTTTATGTCAATGCCTGCTGACAAATGTTGCAAATTAATTTCCCTAAGGGGACAAATAAATCTATATCTATCTATCAGAGGGCCTAGCTCAACAGGGTAAGGTTCACAAGAGCCACTAGGACCAAACACCATCACTTCTGTTTTCTTTTCATTAAAATTTAAAAAGTTTAAAGACATCCAAGCTTTGATGTCTTCAAGACACAAAAGAAGTGGCCTGATTGAGGAGGCATCTTTCTTTTTTAGTGGCATATAGATCTGACTATCATCGGCGTAACAATGAAAAAAGATCCCATGCTTTCTGAGGATTGATCCCAATGGAAGTGTCAAGGTAGCAATATCAACCCAGATGAACGGACTGGAAGAAAACAGATTCAGGGGTAAAACAAACGACGATTTATTTATAATGGCAATGTTATCCACAGGGAGGGGGAAGCACGGGTGGAGCGTGGAGGTGGAAGATCTCACTGGAGGTATCTTGATATCCAAACTTCCAAGTTCAGCACAGGAGGTCCACAGAGCAGCCAGGAGTCCAAGACGTTTGGCACAGATGGACCAGGGTCTGTAGTGTCACGAAGAAAAAATCACAAGGGTAAGAATAAGAACTACAAGGATTAACACCAAGAGGCTGGAAGCACTAGTACCATAAAGTAGGTATGCTTCAGCACTGAATGAAGCCAGCCAGCAGTCTTAAGTAGTCCTGGTGGTGATTAGTGGAGATGGCCGACAGCTGTGACTCCTCAACCTCAGGAAATCTGTAGGCAGCAAAACAGGAAAAACCCCACAGGAAGTAGGTAAAGGGAGAAAAGCAGGGGACCTAAAATGGAGCCCTGTGGAACCCCAAAACACAGAGGAGCAGTGGAGGATTCAGAACCAGCTATGTTCACAGACATGGTTCTGTCTGCCAGATAGGACATAAACCAGCTCAGTGCAGTACCACAGATACCCAATTGGTGCTGTAAACGTGATATTAAAACATTATGGTCCACTTTGTCAAAGGCAGCGGTTAGGTCGAGCAAGACAAGAACCACATGTTCACCAGAATCATTGGCCATAAGAATGTCATTAAAAACTCTGACTAGAGCTGATTCTGTGCTATGGCGAGTTTTGAAGCCAGACTGAAAAACCTCCATTATGTTGTGCTCGTCCAAAAAACATTTCACCTGTGAATACACAATTTTTTCTAAATTTCACTGCACTAAAACCATAGATATACGGAAGGATCTGTGTTAGGATATTCCCGGAAATGGCCCGCAATGATTCTTAAAAAATCCCAAAATCTGGATACTTATCTTCGGCAGATCCAAAATAAATGTGGCTGTTATTTGTCAAGGGCCTGCCAAAGATAAGTATCTGGATTTTGGGATCTTGGGATTTTTTAAGGATCATTGCGGTCCATTTCCGGGAATATCCGGAAATATAAGTATAAGTATATGTAAAGGATACGGAGATATATTACATCAGATCTTACCGTATATCTATGGTTTTAGTGCAGTGTTTTTTGAAATAAAAGGGAGCTTGGAGATGGGCCTAAAATTAGCCAAGACAGATTGGTCTAGGCTGGGCTTTTTAAGCAGGGGCTGCACCACCGCATGTTTAAAACTTATTGGCACAACACCTGAGGACAGACTGCTATTGATAACAGCAAGGATCACCTGTCTGATGCTGGAAAAAACCTCTTTTAACAGACGAGGAGGGATAAGGTCACAAGGGGAACCTGATGGCTTAATATGGCCAACCACATCCTCTAAAAGGGTCAGAGTCACTGGTTCAAATCTATCGAACACAGCCAGGCAGGGGACCAAGCAGGAGGGGTCAAAAGCAGGGGCTCCAAGCTGCCTTTTATTTCAAAAATTTTAGAAAAAATTGGCCTGGTTGAGGCTTCAGGGCAGACAGGTGCAATGGCACGTGACACTTTTTAGTCCCAGTTTTACAAACGATCTACTATGGTACTTTTCATTGGATGGAACTTGGAAGAATACTTAAAGAACTTGTAACAGGGTCTGCGTTAGAATAACATGAGCTAGATTACTTATTCCAAGTATAACAGTGGGTTTTTGATGCGTCACTACTTAGTAAGAAAATACAAAAAACAGCATTTTTGAAGCTGCAGGAGTGTGGATACACAGGATTTCTGCCACATGTACACACTAGAATGGAATCAGTCAGAAGTCCAAACACATTGCACACATTTTCACACGTGCACATACTCAGGCCTGTGTGCACATCTCCAATAGTTTGACAGGAATTTGCCCAGTCAACTGTGAATTGCTTTCATATAACCATTTGTGAAGCCTGTATTACTGCAACATTTCCCCTCCTGCCTTTTTTCTCTTCTTCTCTTTTTGTGGCTCTTTCCTATTAATGTTCCTCTTACTGTGTGATAGAAAAGTAGAAACCCTGATCTTTAGAGGGAAAGAAAAATGCATGAACACTTACTCAAACAGGCAAATGCTTTTCGGTCATCTTGGTGGGATTTCTGAATGAACCGAGGTAGCGTGGGTGTTGACAGAAAACCACCATTGCTGTGCCCATGAGCCAACAAGTGAGGTAGTAACAGAGTCGTAAAAACCTACATGTGTAAAGGTAAGCTGGTTTTGCGACTTATGCGCGTGCTGAAGTGATGACATACAGGATGTAAGACCACTCACCAATGGGACTAAAAAGCCTAAACAATAGACAGATTCATTACTAAAAACAAAATCAATGCTGACTCGCAGCAACTTAGAATTTAACTGAAGAGTTTAGAAGAATTTAGTTAACCACAAAGAGGATCTCTAAACTGGTTTCATGTATGTTTTGTCCATGAAGGATATGTTCTTCACACATGTAATGTGCAGTGATCCACATCAACCCAGCTGAGTTAAGCCCCCAGTATAGCTCTGCGTTGGTCCAAACGCTGCGCCACACCGTGCGAATGCCGCGGCACAAGCCTTTGAACGCGGGCGTGAACGCGCCAAGCTCAAATTTTACGACCGCTTACGCGCGCGCGTGGTCTCACAATAAACTGCCCGGCGCCGGACTGTTTTGTATGAGACACAAATGTATTAAATTCCCCCTCTTCATCTCTGATCTGGACTTTTCTTTTGTTTTTTTGCCAAAAGTCAAGTGATCGCATCGCTTCCTCCTCCGATGAGAAGGAAATGAATGAATTTGTCATGAGCAAACATAAACTCATGTCCAACGTGGCTGCGGGAGGTTCTAAATATTTCCTGGTGTTCTGGTGTGCTGGACCAGCGCTCCCTGTTTTTATTTTATTTTTTAGAACTTTTTATTAACATATAAACACAGAAAACCGCTGCGCAGCTGTTCCCCACCTGACCTGTCAATCAATTCAGTAGGCGTGTCAGCAAATGACCAATCAGCTCCTCAATTTATCCCGTAGGTAAACGCTCCGCCCTGCTGCTGCTCAAATTATGTCAAGAATACATAGTTCCCATGTGACGTCACATCTGTGGGTTGTCCTTTTTTACCCTCCCACAGGTAGGCTAAGCAGCACTTGGAGCGCGTTCTGATAGATGTCCATTTTTCACGTTGTTTTTTTTGTTAATTTCTAATTAATTGCAATGGTTACTACGTGTTGTGTCAGTGGGTGTTCCAGTCGGGTAGACGTTTGGGCAACGCGCAGGTTTCAGTTAATCAAAAAAAAAAGTAAACGTGAAGGATTTATCTCATCGGAGAAACTGGACAGCAGCTCCTCCTCTGAGTCTGGCTTGGATCTGCTCTGGAAGACGTCGTCCTTTTGGCCGGTAAACAAAATATTCTACATAAATCATTTTGTGAAACTATGTCAGAACAATGTTAGAGTACAACTGTCTGTGTGTTAGAGCTGTTTTTTTTTTTTCATTATTTAGCAAACCGTCTTGCATGCTGTTAGCTTAGCATCTCGCTAACGCGACAATGGCCTCGGTCCACCAGGACCGGCGGGGGAAACCGTCCCAGTTGGAGAAGGAGGACGGTAGCCAAGTCGTGCGGGCGACGCGTCGGTCACATGGGACGGGACCCCGCGGCGACAGATCCACGCCGTCTGACCTGAGCTCCTGCGAGCCTCGCTCCTGCGAGCCTCACTCCAGATGCTTAGCAACATGCTAACTTCCAACACGGTAAGACTCAAAAGTGCTGGTTCTGGTCAGTGCTCAGCCTGGACTGTTTGTGCTGGCTGTGTGTTATTTTAGTTCAACCTTTTTTTGGCTGGTTAGATCTGATTGAGACAGTTTACACATCTTTTTTGGATTTAAAGCTGTGAAGTTCTACGCTGTGAAGCCGGTGTGCGCTCGCTCCTTGTAATAATTAAATAATTAATGATATCGGAGTAACTACTTTGTGACAAGTTGTCTGATTCGTCTGCCATGATTTCTTTCTCAAACTCATTTAACTCCGACCACTGCCATTTTGCTATTGTTCCTTGGTGAAGCTGTGGTAGCTCGTGTTTTTGTCCGTATAATTTGCTCTGCTCGTTCGCCATCTTTGCCTTCTCTGCCTTTAGATGTGGTGCGAAAACCGGTTTGCGCAATACTGGGGGCGTGTCTGGGAACTATGTATTTGGAGCTTCACGCTGGAGCTTCACGCTGAGCTATGCTGTGAACTGCCTGCGCGCAGCACACGCACGTCGAGCGGCGTGCTGCCCAACGCACAGCTATACTGGAGCCTTTACACTCTATGCTTCTTGAGGCGTTTGTTTACCTTTCAGATCGGAGGCAAATTGTTCAACATAATGGCACTTCTTCAAGCTATTTAACTGTCAACGAGGGCGTATCACAAGGCTCAGTCTTAGGACACACCCTCTTCACAATCTACAAAGTACATAAGTAATTGTAGGTCAGATCATTCTTGATGCATCCTTACATTTCTATGCCGATGACACAGTTGTTAATTGTCGAGCTAAAACAGTTGCTAAGGTTTTCCAGCTTTTACAGTCTGTATTCAACATCATCCTGTCAGATTTGTTCTGTCTCAAACTTGTGCTATATGCTGATAAAATCAGTTGGATATTGTTTTAAAATAAGAAATCAGTACCAGCAGTCCTTCCATCTCTCTTTTCAGTGAACAGTGTTCCTACTGAGTTGGTCGATTCTTACAAATATTTGGGAATCTTGGTTGATGCACATCTCTCTTTTAAGCCTCATGTTAAAAACTTGGTAAAAACTGAAAATAAAACTGGGTTTCTTTGTCAGAAATAGATCCTGTCTAACTCTGAATGCTAGGAAACTCCTAGTAACTGTGACTTTCCTTCCGTCCACTGACTATGGTGACATTATTTACATGAATGCTCCTGCAAGCGCCTTGCATATATGTATTGCTGTCCATCATGGCGTGCTAATGCTCATAACTGTGTAACTATCGTACTCACCATTGAACTCTGTATTCATTGGTCAATTGGTCATTGTTAACTTCACACAGACTCAAACTGGTACATTTTCATCTTTAAATCACTTCTTAGTGTGTTGCCTTCATACATCTCCTCTTACATGTCACTGCGTGAGTGTAGCTAGCTACAGCGTGCATACTCAGAACATATTTACCTGCAGTGTCCCCTCCGTGTGGACCAAATTTGGCCAAAGGGCCTTCTCTTACTCCGCTCTTGTAACCTGGAACACCTTGCAAAAATATTTAAAGTTCTCGACTTTGACCTTTCTAAGGGATTTTAAACAATTGTTAAGTTCAATGCTAAAATCAATGCAGGCATGTTCCTGTTTTTTAGTATTTTACATTGTTTTATAATGTAGCTGTTTTTATTTTGTTTTATATCACTTCTTTTATTTACTTTTCATTTTATATACTTTTCTATGATTGTTTAGTGCTGTGTGTACCTCATCTGTGTCTTTTGCTTAAATCAGGTCTCTCTTGTAAATGAGTCCTTGTGACTTAAAGAGGGCCACAACACACTGTGAAACTGTAACTCCGCCCCCGAAGCAGATTCAAAATCTCCCTCAAAATGGGTGTGTCGAGAGACAAGGAGGGGAGGAGGTTGGGGGTTGTCCTGCGTTCACGCCCCCTCTAGTGGTAAACTCCCACCCCGCCCCAGGTTTAGATTTCAAAATGGCAGATAGTCGGGTCTTCAGTAAGTAAATACCTAAACTTGTACTAAAATAACAGTTGTAAAATGTTGCATGTATTTAATCACACTCACACAGCTTAAGCATATGCTTCTGAAGACAGAACACATTAAAAACATGTGTTTAGCTGCATGGCATGCGGTGTACGGCTGTGTTTTTGTTGTTGTTTGCATCACAAGTGTTGTAGGCCAGCTGCAGTGACTTTAATAGACCTTTTACCAGTTGACGTCATCACGCAATGCTCGCCTGAAACGAGCGTTCTGATTGGACGGCAAAAAGCCGAAACCGGATGCAGGGGGGTAGGAAGGAGCCGAGCAGCTTCGTAATGATAGAGAATTGTAATTTAGAAGCTTGGTTTCTTAAAATAGTGGACAACAACTGGTCAAAATGCCTGAACATTGTGCCGCGGACATGAGAGGAGGTGATTGTGTGCGCTGATGGAAAATGGGGGCAACTTTTTTTCCCCCAGCAAATGCTCCCAGCAAAACTTTGCGAATAACTTACAGAAACAGAGAAATGGCTGAAATGTTTTTAAAGTCAGACCTCAAATAATGTTAATAAAACATGTTTGTCTTGTGGAAACTACTACTGTATATTTTTTTCAACGCAGAAAGAGTTCAAATGATAACAGCTAACAGTGCAGTGGTCTGTTCATTTTTATAGAGCTGCACAGAGTGTTTGATGCTATTTTACTCACCTGTTATTTCTTCAGGGGGGTTGAAGGAAGAATCTCCTTGCATGTCGCAGGTTGAAACAGGTTGAAACTTCAACACAGGCAGTGGACTGAGGAACAGCGAGGTCTCGTAGAACTAGCTAGCTGCTAACCTAGCAACAGTCCAGTAGCATTCTGCTGCGGGAGGTTGTTCTGTTTTGTCTGTTTCCCATATCCAAGATGTAATGTTGGAACGTAATCCACGGAGCTTGGACCATTAATGGCCATGCCAGATAAAAAATGCTGATTACACACGTTGGTGTTTTGTGTCGGGGTGAAGTCCTACCGGCGAAGCGCTTGAAGCCACATCTTCCTTCTTTTAGTCGCTTTACTCGACTTTCCTAGAGGGACGTTGTAAAACGAACAAGTCTCACCTTTTTCTTTTACTCGCTTACGTTGCCTGGAACAATTATAAACACAATAAAAGTAATATTTCCCCACCGCGACCGTTGGCAGTAATGAATACACTAGAGTAGTATTGACGCGCTCCCCCAGCTTCCGGAAAATTCTGGAAAAATGCGAGTGCGCATGCGCGATGACGTCAACTGGTAAAAGGTCTATTCGCCACATCTTATTACTTAGCACATTACAAAAGTAACGTTTCATAATAAATTTTATTTTAAAATATTGATTTCTTCTACCCTCGTTTTGTTTGACGCTTTGGCTTATTTTTGTTATGCAACCTAGGACTAAACACACGTTGTTTTTTGAACGCTTGGGCTTATTTTTGTTATGCAACCTAGGACTAAACACACGTTGTTTTTTGAATTGACTATAAATTAGCACTAAACAGTGGTAAAATGTTTTATTTGGTTTCCAAAGATCAGTGTTTAGAAACATTCTATAAGCTTGTATGATACATATTTGTTAGGACGTTTATACAGTATCTGTTTAAGCTATGTGTCAGCTAATCCAAACTGGGCACAGCACAGCTGGTAAGATTTATGAGAAATAATATTTCTTAATGCAAACCAAACCAATAGCAATGATTTTAACAATACTGTGTATCAATTAAAATGTTTTTTTTTTCAGAGAATTGTGATGACCAAGCACCCAGCAGCCACTCAGAGTAATTGCAGCAGGGATTACTTGAACCAAGATGATCCTATGATGATGCAGAGAGTCTCGGCCAGAGCTGTTTCATCTCCTGAGATCTGCATCCGCGACAATGTTGGGTGCTACAGCTGAGACCCTGGTGTTTGATTTCTGGCTGACAGGTGGAGCATCCTGATGCTGATTGATTGTGGTCTCGAGTGTTTGGGACTGCTCGTTCTTCTGTCCACTGCGTCCATCCAGAGGATCTGGAGGTGGTGTCCCATGTGTTTGCAGGGCTGACACGACACAGAACCTTTTGTTGTTTTGAATTAACTTACTGTTAAAAAAATGAATCATAAACTAGTTTTTGTAATCAATTTGTTTATTTTATTTTATTTTCGCCTCATGCATGAGGACAAACCAGGGACACGTCTCAGCAGTGGACTTCCCACTCACTCCATCCCGACCCTGGATATTTGCGGTCCTGAACAGAGGAAAGATCACATAATGGAACATAGATGATAGATCAAAAGTTTCATCAGAGTAAATGTAACATTTTAATGGAGAAAAATGTTGATTCAAAATTTCCCAGTGTCAACAAATCCCCAAAATGTTGGGACAGGTAGCAATGAACAAATAAACAAGAATTAATGTTGCATAGACTTTTTAAAAACGTTTATTATTTATATAATGTCCGCCATAATAAAAGTCTAATAGGTCAATTGGAGTACCTGTAATAAATAAAACATGCATACCTGGTGAATCAGCTCTCATGTCACCTCCAAAGTGACATGTCAACATGTCTCCAATCAAGCTAGATATCTGTAGAAGCATGGCTCAGAGATTCCCTGGATGTGGAATGCCTCATGGATCTAAAAACAAAAAACAATTTTTAATCACCTTACAAACAAACATAATTGAGAAACATGACTGTTTTATCACTTTGTTGATCTGTCGAACAATGACCCAGTGCAAAGTCCTGTAGTACAGAAATGTTTCCTGCTGGGTTCATATAATGTAAACACACAAGCTGTTATTACATATGAACAATCATTGCATTATTTACAGCAAAAGGACACCGGGACTAAAACATCGTAACCAGTACAACAGATAAAATTAACACCAGCAAGTCTCCATTGGGTTTTGATGTTGCAGTCTTCCTTATCCGAGTTCATAAGAGTTCACACACTCTACGGTGTTCATAAGAAACACTAGATTTTTAGCATTTAAACGCAATTACAACAAAAACTAATGTTGATCAGCAACAGATAAAAACGCAACAACCATATGTAGGGCCACAACGAAGCAATGTTGCAGGGCCGCAAACACAGTACATGAAGAAACGCGTCATATACGCAATAGATAAATTATGGAATAGAAAGGTGTAAAATGGTACTCACCTCCAAACGGATTGTACCCTGATGGTGTACGGGTGGGTGAACATCAGTTTGAAGAGCTTTCTTGGAACATTGTGGCTCTTCTATGCTAATGCTAGTGCTATGATGCTAAAGCCAATCCAACCCCTGAGCTCTGCAGGAGGAGTGACCTTCTCGGGGGCGTGGCTCCACCTTTATAGTCAGGTAGCAGAGGATGTGACGAAAGCGTGCAAAAACACGTCACTGTGCGAATACATAGTTCCCAGACACGCCCCCAGTATTGTGCAAACCGGTTTTCGCACCACATCTGTAGGCAGAAGAAGGCAAGATGGCGAACTAGCAGAGCAAATTATACGGACCATAGATATCAATAACACGAGCTACCACAGCTTTACCAAGGAACAAGAGCAAACTGGCAGTGGTCGATTTAAATGAGTTTGAGAAAGAAATCATGGCAGACGAATCAGACAACTTGTCACAAAGTAGTTACTCCGATATCATTAATTATTTAATTAATACAAGGAGCGAGCGCAGACCGGCTTCACAACACACTGACTTCACAGCTTTAAATCCAAAAAAGATGTGTAAACTGTCTCAATCAGATCTAACCAGCTAAAAAAAGGTTTAACTAAAATAACACACAGCCAACAGTCCAAGCTCAACACAGACCAGAACCA
>JBBPBX010017284.1:0-16029 GCA_038048925.1 Garcialebias charrua | reverse complement strand
GAAGTTAGTGTTAGCATCTGGAGCGTGGCTCGCCGGAGCTCAGGTCGGACGGCGTGCATCCGCTGAGGCGGCCGCGGAGGCACGTCCACGTCCCATGGGACCGACGCGTCGCCCGCACGACTTGGCTCCCGTCCTCCTTCTCCAACTGGGACGGTCTGGTGGACCGTGAGGAGCAGAGGAGGCCATTGTCGCGTTAGCGAGATGCTAAGCTAACAGCATGCAAGACGGTTTGCTAAATAATGAAAAAAAAAAAACCAGCTCTAACACACAGACAGTTGTACTCTAACATTGTTCTGACATAGTTTCACAAAATGATTAATGTAGAATATTTTGTTTACCGGCCAAAAGTACGACGTCTTCCAGAGCAGATCCAAGCCAGACTCAGAGCAGGAGGAGCTGTTGTCCAGTTTCTCCGATGAGATAAATCCTTCACGTTTTCTTTTTTTTTGATTAACTGAAACCTGCGCGTTGCCCAAACGTCTACCCGACTGGAACACCCACTGACACAACACGAAGTAACCATTGCAATTAATTAGAAATTAACAAAAAAAACAACGTGAAAAATGGACATCTATCAGAATGCGCTCCAAATGCAGCATAGCCTACATGTGGGAGGGTCATAAAGGACAACCCACAGATGTGACGTCACATGGGAACTATGTATCGTAGACAAATGAGAAAATTAAGGTGCAATACCAATGTTCAACCCATAGGACTACCGTAAACATGTTTTTAGACCATATATTGCCGATTTCAACAAATACGAACAATTACATGAAAATTAACACAGATATAGTGCTATGAAACATTTTAAACACATTCTAGGAACTAAACTGAAATTTAACTTCTTAAAAAATTTAAATTTCGGTTTAGTTCCTCTTTAATAAGACTAACCTGTATAAGTAAAGGTTGAATGAATGGCTGTTGGAGCTTGCTTCATTTCTGAAAGCTCACATCTTTGAGGTAAGCTCAGTAACTCATACGTGCGTCTGCTCTTTGTGGACTTCACATCTGCCTTCAACACCATGATCCCCCAAACTCTGATAGACAAACTATCCACACTTGGACTAAGCCCCTCCATCTGTAACTGGGTACTAGACTTCTTAACAAACAGACCACAGTCCGTGAAGATCCACAACTTCTCCTCCTCCACCATCACCCTCAGCACTGGCTCTCCTCAAGGATGTGTGCTGAGCCCTCTTCTGTTCACTCTGCTCACATATGATTGTACAGCCACACATCCAGGCTGTCATATTGTTAAGTTTGCAGATGATACAGCTGTGGTGGGATGCATCACAGATAATGATGAATCCAGCTACAGACAGGAGGTGGAACATCTGGAGAGCTGGTGCAAAGAGAACAACCTTCACATGAATGTGAAGAAGACGAAGGAGATGATTGTGGACTTCAGAAGGAACAAACACACCCACACCCCACTGTATATAGGTGGATCTGCGGTGGAGGTGGTCTCCAGCTACAAGTACCTGGGTGTACACTTGAATGATAACCTCAGCTGGAGCAACAACACCACCAGCCTGATCAAGAAAGGACATCAAAGACTCTACTTCCTCAGACGGCTGAGACGAGCTGGTCTGAGAAGCTCAGTCCTCACCTCGTTCTACAGGTGTGCAGTGGAGAGCGTCCTGTGCTCCAGCATCAACGTGTGGCATGGAGGCTGCACAGTTGCAGAGAGGAAAGCTCTACAGAGAGTGGTGAAGGCTGCACAGAAGTCTGTGGGAGTCAGTCTCCCCACCATCACAGACATTTACACCTCCAGATGCAGAAAAAGAGCCACCTGCATCATGAAAGACCTCACTCACCCAGCACACTCACTCTTTGCACCACTCCCCTCGGGACGGAGGTTGAGGAGCATCAAATGTAGAACCACTAGACTGAGGAACAGCTTCTACCCTGAGGCTGTCAGACTCATGAATAAATAAATAATAAGAATAAACACTGCAAAATGTCACATCATGTTGATACTGATCTGTTTCTTGTTGCTGCGTTCATCTGTGACCATCTGCTCATAATGACTCATGTTCGTGCTGCTGTTTATAATGATGTTTTTCTACTACATTAGGGCTTAGTGTATTACTAGCTGATGTTTCTCTTAGTTAATCCTAGATGTTATTATTGTTTTTCTCTTGCATTTGTTGTTGGATGTAANATGCTCGGTGAATTCTGTGGAAGTCTCACAGCTCCAGGGATGACGAGCCCGGCTGTTTTACAACAGAATAGAGCAGATGGACTGCAGATGGACCGAGCTGACGGTGGTTTAACATCGTAAGCAATGGATGGATGGAGGTAGGCCACGGTACAGCAAGCTACAGTAGTTAGCCAGCTAGCTCCCTTTATGTGAATGGAGCCTGCTAGGTAGGAGGGAGACGATTCAACTTGCTCCTTCGTCTTTAAAAACTGTGTTAGGATAAGTGCTTGGTAACTGTACAGTACTGTACATTTATTTATTTATTTATTTTTAGTATGCACGTATTTTCCAACTTACGTCAATTTTCGAGTTACGAACGGGCGTAGGATCGGAACTGCGTTGTAAGTCGAGGACTACCTGTAGTTATTGAATCAAGTGTTTACTTATGTAGGTAAACGTAGATGTTTAACAACCAGTTGTTTATTTCCTATGCAAATGCTCTGGTTGATGTGTCAGGGCTTTTGAAATGTCTTTTATTTGCAGAGGATACCACTTTTTTTTTTTTGTTCGGGTGAAGATATTGAACGGATTTTAGTGATGATACAGGCATGAACGGAACGTGTCGTTATTGTTTGTCTTTGTGTGCGTGAGGATGAGGGTGGGTCTGAGTGAGTGTGTCTGTGTATGAATGTCTAATTGTCAGGCTGGGATTTGGACTGCCCCCTCTCTGCTACATCTGAGGCTACTTGGTGTCACGCTCCCACCACGTGGCCCCCGGGTGGGTGTCCTTTTGCCTGCGAGCATGCTGGGGGCCCTTGTTGTCGCTTTCAGGGGTTGGGCGCTTGGGCGTGTGTCGGCTCGGCCTGGTGGCTGCCTGGTGGGGCTCGGGTCCTCTGGTCCTATCGGGTCTGGGCCTGAGGGGTGGGCGTCCCTGGTGCCCGGGCCTGGGGCTACGTCAGTGCAGCGGGCTCTTGCAGCAGGCTCCGGCGGGGGCCTGTGGGTTTGTCGCTGTTGGCCTCCTGGGGGTCATTGTGTGTATTCGCTGGTGGAGCTCGTCCGGTTCTCCCCCTTGGTCAGATCTGGGGAGAGGGTGAGTGGCTCGTCCTGTTCGGGTGGCCCTGGGACTCTGGGCTCGGGGTCCTTCTTGGGGTATTGGGCTTTGATCGCCCCTTCGTCTGCCTCGGACCTTGGGAGGACGGATCTCTGATGCTTCACAGTCGCTACTGAATGTTCTATTGGAGGAACCTTATTCACTTATGCATGTTCACAGCCACACACAAATGGATGCAGGGATGTATATGTAGATATCATATGCAGATATGTAGATGGATATGTGATATGAATGTATATGTATATATATTTGTAGGTATGGGTATGTTTATTTATGGAAATCTACTGCAAGGTCATGAATATTATTAGTCTTTATGCATGTGTATTTTGTTGCTGTGTTTTGTCATGTGCTTTGCAGGATTGCGGACGGAGGTTGGGTGTGTTTGCCTTGTGCTCTTTTTGTGGATAATTGTTGTGTTTTGTTGTCTTACTTTCTATCTTTCCTTTCTCTCTTTAAAAAAAATTCATATCGGTGTGAGAGGATGGCTGTGAGGTGAGAAGGGAGGCCATCTATAAAGGGAGGAAAAAAAAGAGAGATGATACAGGCAGAATTCGTAAAAATACAAACATGGTTCCAATTATTAAATTTGGAAAAAACTAACCACATGATATTTAGTAATATACGATAATTCAAATGATTGAAGTACCTTTTAAAATTGACAGTACTGAAATTAATAGAGAAATACAATTTGTGGATGTTGTTATTGATGAGAAGCTGACATGGAAATCTCATGGAAATTACTTAAGAATAAAAATAGCAAAATCTATTGCATTACTGTAAAAAGTTAGTTTTTGAACGACAAAGCTTTGTATATATTGTATAATGTACGGTGACTGTTCCTTATATAATCTATTGTATTCAAGTTTGGGGGAAAGCATGCAAAACAATTACAAATCCTATTTTTATTTTACAAAAAAGAGCCATTAGAATTATTAGTAGGAAGTGCTATGGTCACCTAACAAATATATTATTTCATCAGTTGAAATTAAAATGTTATGATTTGGTTGAATATAGTATTTTACAAGTCATGTATAAAGCTCATAAGAAAATTAGCCCCAAATATTCAATTACAATTTGTTACTAAAGAGAGTCATTGTAACCTCAAGGGAATGGAAATGTTTGTAAAACCTCCATTTAGAACTGGCCTGAAGGAGCTGTGTTGTCACTCAGGGAGTAGGATTGTGGAGTTGACTTGATATCAACATAAACATTTCTAAAACAGTTTAGATATTTAAAAAGATGATTAAGTTAAATTTGTTAGAAACGTATAGTGCCATGTGAGGGATGCCTGATGTTTTTCTTGTTTTCAATTTGGAGATTGTTCCAGCAGGTTGTTGTTTGTTTGTTTGTAGTTATTTTATTTTATTTTTTAAATAAGGGGTATATATAAGCATTTGTTTTCTTCTTTTTGCACTCTTTTCATTCATTTTTTTCTTGGTGATGAATGTGTTTTATTTTGTTTCTTTTTAAATTAATAAATACAGTAGATGAATAAATCCATCCATCCATCCATCCATCCATCCATCTTCTTCCGCTTATCCGGGGTCGGGTCGCGGGGGTAGCAGCCTAAGTAGGGAGGCCCAGACTTCCCTCTCCCCAGCCACTTGGAGCAGTTCCTCCGGGGGAATCCCAAGGCGTTCCCAGGCCAGCCGAGAAACATAGTCCCTCCAGCGTGTCCTGGGTCTTCCTCTGGGTCTCCTCCCGGTGGGACGTGCCCGGAACACCTCACCAGGGAGGCGTCCAGGAGGCATCCTAACCAGATGCCCGAGCCACCTCAACTGGCTCCTCTCGATGTGGAGAAGCAGCGGCTCTACTCCGAGTCCCTCCCGGATGACTGAGCTTCTCACCCTATCTCTAAGGGAGAGTCCAGCCACCCTGCGGAGAAAACTCATTTCAGCCGCTTGTATCCGAGATCTTGTTCTTTCGGTCATAACCCAAAGCTCATGACCATAGATGAGGGTGGGAACGTAGATCGATCGGTAAATTGAGAGCTTTGCCTTTTGACTCAGCTCTCTCTTCACCACGACAGACCGGTACAGCGCCCGCTTCACTGCGGACGCTGCACCTATCCGCCTATCGATCTCACGCTCCAGTTTTCCCTCATTCGTGAACAAGATCCCGAGATACTTAAACTCCTCCACTTGGGGCAGGACCTCCTCCCCGACCCGGAGAGGGCATGCTACCCTTTTCCGGCTCAAGACCATGGCCTCGGATTTGGAGGAACTGATCCTCATCCCGGCCGCATCACACTCGGCTGCAAACCGCTCCAGTGAAAGTTGTAAATCACGAACTGATGAAGCCAGTAGGACCACATCATCTGCAAAAAACAGAGAAGCGATTCTAAGGTCACCAAAACGGATCCTCTCAACACCTTGGCTGCGCCTAGAAATTCTGTCCATAAAAGTTATGAACAGAATCGGTGACAAAGGGCAACCTTGGCGGAGTCCAACTCTCACCGGAAACGAGCCTGACTTACTGCCGGCAATGCGGACCAAGCTCTGACACCGGTCGTACAGGGACCTAACAGCCCTTATCAAAGGGCCTGGTACCCCATACTCCCGGAGTACCCCCCACAGAACCCCCCGAGGGACGCGGTCGAATGCCTTCTCCAAGTCCACAAACACATGTAAACTGGTTGGGCAAACTCCCACGCACCCTCCAGGACCCTGCTGAGGGTGTAGAGCTGGTCCAGTGTTCCACGACCAGGACGAAAACCACACTGCTCCTCCTGAATCCGAGGTTCGACTATCCGACGGACCCTCCTCTCCAGAACCCCTGAATAGACCTTACCAGGGAGGCTTAAGAGTGTGATCCCCCTATAGTTGGAACACACCCTACGGTCCCCCTTTTTAAATAGGGGAACCACCACCCCAGTCTGCCAATCCAAGGGAACTGCCCCCGATGTCCACGCGATATTGCAGAGTCGCGTAAGCCAACACAACCCTACAACATCCAGAGCCCTAAGGAACTCCGGGCGAATCTCATCCACCCCCGGAGCCTTGCCACCGCGGAGCTTTTTAACCACCTCGGCGACCTCAGCACCAGAGATCGGAGAACCCGACCCAAAGTCCCCAGGCTCTGCTTCCTCAGGAAGGGATCAGACAAAGTGCAGCCCAAAAACCCCTATGATGAGTACAATTAATGGACTAAGTTTTCCCTCGCCCGGACGCGGGTCACCGGGGCCCCACTCTGGAGCCAGGCCCGGAGGTGGGGCACGCTGGCGAGCGCCTGGTGGCCGGGCTTTTACCCATGGAGCCCGGCCGGGCACAGCCCGAAGAGGAGACGTGGGTCCCCCTTCCCATGGGCTCACCACCTGTGGGAGGGGCCAAAGGGGTCGGGTGCAATGTGAGATGGGTGGCGGCCGAGGGCGGGGACCCTGGCGGTCTGATCCTCGGCTACAGAAGCTGGCCATTGGGACATGGAATGTCACCTCTCTGGTGGGGAAGGAGCCTGAGCTAGTGTGTGAGGTTGAGAGGTTCCGACTAGAAATAGTCGGACTCACCTCAACGCATGGCTCTGGCTCTGGAACCAGTTTCCTTGAGAGGGGTTGGACACTCTTCCACTCTGGAGTTGCCCCTGGTGAGAGGCGCCGAGCAGGAGTGGGCATACTGGTTGCCCCCCATCTTGGTGCCTGTACGTTGGGGTTCACCCCGGTGAACGAGAGGGTAGCCTCCCTTCGCCTACGTGTGGGGGGACGGGCTCTGACTGTTGTTTGTGCCTATGCACCAAACGGCAGCTCAGACTACCCACCCTTTTTGGAGTCCTTGGAGGGGGTATTGGAGAGTGCGCCTCCTGGGGACTCCCTTGTTCTACTGGGGGACTTCAACGCTCACGTGGGCAATGACAGTGAGACCTGGAGGGGTGTGGTTGGGAGGAACGGCCCCCCTGATCTGAACCAGAGTGGTGTTCTGTTATTGGACTTCTGTGCTCGTCATGGATTGTCCATAACGAACACCATGTTTAAGCATAAGGGTGTCCATATGTGCTCTTGGCACCAGGACACCCTAGGTCGCAGTTCGATGATCGACTTTGTTGTCGTCTCATCTGATCTGCGGCCGCATGTCTTGGACACTCGGGTGAGGAGAGGGGCGGAGCTGTCTACTGACCACTACCTGGTGGTGAGTTGGCTCCGATGGTGGGGGAGGATGCCGGTCAGACCTGGCAGACCCAAACGTATCGTGAGGGTCTGCTGGGAACGTCTGGCAGAGTCTCCCGTAAGACGGAGCTTTAACTCCCACCTCCGGGAGAGCTTTGAACACGTTCCGAGGGAGGCGGGGGACATGGAGTCCGAGTGGGCCGTGTTCCGCGCCTCTATTGTCGAGGCAGCTTATCGGAGCTGTGGCCGCAAGGTTGTTGGTGCCTGTCGAGGTGGCAACCCTCGAACCCGGTGGTGGACACCGGCAGTGAGGGATGCTGTCAGGCTGAAGAAGGAGTCCTATTGGGCCTTTTTGGCTTGTGGGACCCCGGAAGCAGCTGATAGGTACCGGCAGTCCAAGCGGCATGCGGCTCGGGTGGTTGCTGAGGCAAAAACTCGGGCGTGGGAGGAGTTCGGAGAGGCCATGGAGAATGACTTCCGTACGGCTTCGAGGCGATTCTGGTCCACCATCCGGCGTCTCAGGGGGGGAAAGAGGTACGAGACCAACACCATTTATGGTGGAGGTGGCGTGCTGCTGACCTCAACTCGGGATGTTGTGAGTCGGTGGGCGGAATACTTCGAAGACCTCCTCAATCCTACTGGCACGTCTTCCACTGAGGAAGCAGAGCCTGGGGACTATCGAAGATCGACCCCTTCCTCCTAGATGAATAAATAAAATGAAAAATAAAATCTACTAAAATGCAGGAAATGGCATCTAACCAAATGCTTCTGCTACCAACAACATAAATAACAACAACGTAAATACACACACACACACACACACACACACACACACAATATGCACTATATACCGTACAGTTCAATATATATATCCAGAAAATATCCATCACTATCTCTCAAGTATGGGTATGTATAAAATATTGCCGGCCAGGTGAGCCCTAAAGCCGGAGAGCCGCCCACGAAGACCCGGTGTTTCTTCTGCCACTCACTGGACCCGTTTGAACGTCCCACTTGGATCTGCGGTTCTCCTGTGGTTTCTCCTGGCTTTCAACAAGATTAGCAGGGAAGTTTTTTACTTTGCTGATCTTTTCTGCTGTTCTTTGTTGACCTCGTGGCGTGGGAGGAAGAAAGCGTACCTGGTGCGTGAGCGTGGGGGAGGTGTTTTTGACTGGACCAGAACCGAACCGATCTGGCTGTGTGGGGACATCACCTGCATTAAGTCCACATTAGTCTGTTTCACCTCCTGGATCCTGAGCACATCTGCGCGCGTGTGTTTGCAGCTGATTGACCCGACAGGAGCTGCGCTCTCTCTGCTCTGTGCTCACAGCGCGTTCATCTGAGGGACGTGCGGATGTTTGAACTGCTGCTGCTGCTGAAATCTTACCTGCTGCAGATAACTTCATCTGAGTTCATCTGAGGGACGTGCGGATGTTTGAACTGCTGCTGCTGAAATCTTACCTGCTGCAGATAACTTCATCTGAGTTCATCTGAGGGACGTGCGGATGTTTGAACTGCTGCTGCTGAAATCTTACCTGCTGCAGATAACTTTAAAGAGCCTCATTTCGTTGTTGTGGGCTGTTGTGGATCAAACGAGCGGAGAGTGAAGCGCGGAGGTTCTGGATCGTCGCTGTTTGGTGCCTGTTTTCACACCGAGAGCTGTTTGTAGATCAGACGAGCAGAAAGTGAAGCGCGGAGGAGAGCTGTTTGTGAATCAAACGAGCAGAAAGTGAAGCGCGGAGGATCAGGATCGTCGCTGTTTGGTGATCGTTGCTGTTTGGTGCCTGTTCCACACTGTTGGGGAGCTACTTGTGGATCAGACGGGCGGAGAGAATCGTGCGTCGCTGAGGATCAGGAGCTGCTGTTGCTGTTGTTTGGTGCTGTTCACGCTGTTGTCCCTTTGCTGTCCTGATACAGGCTACAATCATGCCCTTAATTTTAAGAGGCATTTCTGGCATCACACTCTGCTGTTTGCTGCAAATTGCTTGTTTCTACCCGTTGATTCTGGATCCAGCTCGTGTTAACCAGGACCACATCCATTCATATTCACAGGGGGGCTGGACCCCCTGTAGTTGGGCCTCCTCAAAGGACCTGTTTGCACACTTAAATTGTGACGCTTTATGGTCAGAGACTTTTCTGCATCATTCATATTACTGTCCTTATTTTCAGTTCTCAGACTACCTGGAATCACTGAATCTTATCAACACATCTGGATCTGCCCATCACAGCGACTTTCATTGTTTTTGGGCTCTGAATGATCGTGTCTTCATCAATGTTTCACATGGTTCAATTATGGGGGCAAAATGTCACACTGTTAACTGCTGTAATTACACATCACTGACAAAGAAGTCAAGTAAATGCCTGATATTAATGTTGTTATTGATCTCAGGGATTCAGCCAAACCCAGGGCCAATCACTAACTACTGTACACCTAATGAGTTCAAAAATATTTCAGGTCTCCGTTTTCTGCATGTAAACGCTCGTAGCCTTCTAAAAAAACTTGATGAATTGAAAATCCTAATCACTTCTTCTGGGGCAGATGTGATCGTTATCTCTGAAACTTGGCTCAAAAAATCTGTTTCGAAAAATGACCTGGCAATCAATGAATTTAAGATCTATCGTTGTGATCGTAATACAAGGGGAGGTGGAGTCGCTATTTACATCAGAGATTCTTTGGCTGCCAGGATTGCATCTAAAAAAACAATCGCAAACCAGTTTGAGGCTTTAGCTGTGAACATCACTTTGAAAGGAGGTCAGCCCTTAACTGTTGTTGGATGTTATCGTCCCCCCTCCGCAACACCTGAAGCTCTGGCTTCCCTGACTGAATTCATAGGAAATTTAAAACACAATGAGATTGTTATGGCTGGAGATTTCAACATTGATTGGAATGAGTCGACCCCCCTCTGTGATAAATTCAAGGAATGTTGCCTATCTCTCAATCTAACACAACTTATCGATTCTCCCACCAGACCAAACATAAAATGTCCTGAAAAATCTTCTACCTTAGATCTGTTTTTCACAAATGCTCCTCACAAATTTCCTGGTATAGGTGTATTTGCTAACGTTCTGAGTGATCATTCCATAATAGCAGCTCTTAGATCTACTAAACTTCCACCTGCTAAGCCCAGAATAATTCAAAAAAGGGATTTGAAACGTTTCTGTGAACAGTCATTCCTTTGGGATCTATCCCACTTTGATTGGCAACATATCCTACAAATCAATGACGTGAACACCGCTTGGAACTATTTTCATAATAGTTTCATTCTCTTTGTAAACAAACACGCACCTTTCCGGCAGTTCAGGATAAAGGGCCGTGACAGCCCCTGGTTTACTCCTGAACTAGCTGATCTCCTACACTGGAGAGATCATCTTTGGGCCGCAGCAAGAAAATCACACTCAGACACTGATTGGTTGAAATTTCGGCAGCTAAGGAATAAATGCACAACTGCCATCAAAGCCGCAAAACGTAACTACTTCTTATCTCAGACCTCCAAAAATCTAAATGATCCAAAAAAATTCTGGAAAACCATTAAATCTCTCTCAGGCACCCCCCAATCATCTGACCTCCCATCACAATTTCTTGTTGACTCTGTTCCTGTGTCAAATAAGCACGAGATCCTGAACTGTTTCAATAAACATTTTGTTGCTTCTAGTTCATTATTTGACACAGTTACAAACGGAAAATCAGCCACTTTATCTAATAATCAAACTTCTACAAATCAAATCCCTTCTACAAGTCAACCATCTGTTAATCACACCTTCTCTTTTTCTCCGTTCTCAGTCAGTGAGGTAAATAAACTGTTAAATGATCTTGATCCAAAAAAATCTGCAGGTCCAGATGAACTTCCACCTTATTTCTTAAGGCTGGCTGCTCATATCATCACAGTCCCTGTGACCCACATCTTTAATCTGTCCATAAGCCAAAACACCATTCCGGATGCTTGGAAAACAGCATTTGTTCTTCCTTTGCTGAAGGGAGGTGACCCCACCTCACTGAACAATTATCGACCGATCTCTAAACTCTGCATCTTAGCCAAGGTTCAAGAAAAACTGATAAACTCCCAGATCAAAAATTATCTGGACTCATTTAACATCTTACCTCTCCATCAATCTGGTTTCAGGAAAAAACACAGCACAACAACTGCTTCTCTGAAGGTTCTGAATGATGTTGTTGAAGCATTGGATGCTAAGGACTATTGTGCTGCACTTTTCTTAGACCTGTCTAAAGCTTTTGACACTGTGGATCATAACATCCTGTGTCATAAGCTCTCAGAAATCGGTTTCTCTGATCACACCATCGGTTGGTTTTCTAACTATCTTTCCAATCGGATGCAATGTGTTCAACATAACGGTACTTCTTCCAGCTATTTAACAGTTAAAAATGGTGTACCACAAGGCTCAGTTTTAGGACCCACTCTCTTTACAATCTACATAGCTAATGTAGGTCACTGCATCCCTGATGCATCCTTACATTTCTATGCTGATGATACAGTTGTTTATTGCCGAGCTAAAACAGTAGCTAAGGCTTTCATGCATTTGTCACGTCTAGGCTGGACTATTGCAATGGTTTATTATCGGAGTGTCCAAAAAATTATTTAAAAGGTCTTCAGATGATCCAAAATGCTGCTGCAAGAGTTTTAATGAGAGTTAGGAGAGATCATATCTCCAGTTTTAGTTTCTCTCCATTGGCTCTCTGTCCAATTCAGAATAGAATTCAAAATCCTACTTCTAACCTACAAAGCTCTCAACAACCTAGCTCCATCTTATATTACAGTGTTTCCCCTACCATTATACAAGCGGGGTGCCCCACCCCGTCAACAGAACTGAGCACCCCGCCTTCCAAACCGAACTCCCTCACCCCACCCGGCACTGACATAGCACTAAGCTAGCGGCGCGAAATACAGGCTCTCTAGCTAAAAAGCTAAAGGCAGCGCTCACGTTGCCTCTTCTCTCAAGCTGAACACCTCACACACACTCAAAAACTGTTTGTATAAACAGCGCACAACTCAAACATGTCTCGCTAAGCTAGCAGCGTGCAATACAGGCTGTCAGCAAGTAGCGTCACTCAGCGGAATCTGAGCGTGCAATGGTCCAGATAAGCAGTCACCACAGAGGAATAAAATGACCAAGAGTCAGCGTTCTGGTTTGTTCACCACAAAGGGGAATGACTGTTTATTCAGTTGACACGTCACCTTATATACATACACATGTGTTCTTAATTATGTGACAGGAAGTGCGTGTCCTTTCAAAATAAAATGGGTTTGACAAATGAAAGCATAACAATTCCACTCAACACCCCTACTTGCGTTCATTTTGTCAAAAATCAAACAATCAAAAACAAACAATAACAAACAGTACCAAACAAAACATTATTTACATTATTTACATTCCGAAAATGTATTTTTCGAACTTCATTAACTTGGCTTTTGTTGCAGGCTTTGTAAAAACATCCGCCACCATTAAATCTGTTTGACAGTATTCCAAATTCAGTTTTCCTGCGTTGACACTCGATCTCACAAAATGATATTTGATGTCAATGTGTTTACATCTGTTTCTGTTTACAGGATTCTTTGTCAGAGCTATTGTCCCTTGATTATCTTCAAATATTTTGGGTGGCTTCATTTGATGTTTGTACATGCTCTGCAACAGTTGTGACAAATACAGACATTCTTGTGCGGTTGCTGATAAGGCTATATATTCTGCTTCACAGGTAGATAATGCAACAGTTGGTTGTTTCTTTGTTTTCCATGATATTAAGGTACCCTTTTCGTTTAAACTGGTGCAGTAACCCGTAACACTTTTTCTGTCAGCTATGTCTGCAGCCCAATCTGCGTCACTATGGGCGGTCACATGTAAATTGTTTTCACATTTTCTGTAGTACAATGCCTTGTCCTTTGTTTGTTTCAAATATCTGAGTACATGTTTTACCATAGTCCAGTGTTCTATAGTTGGTTCATTTAGATGTTGTGATAGTTTGCTTAAGATGAAACTTAAATCGGGTCGAGTACATGAAGTTAAATAGATAAGGCTGCCAACTGCCTCTCTGTACTCTTTTACATTCTCCATTTTCTCAGCATTTTCATTGCAGTTCAGTTTTTGTTCACAAGGAGTAGATCTTGGTTTGCAGTCTTGCATTTGAAATCTTTCCAGTATTTTATCTACATATTCTTCTCTGTGACATTTTTACATAATTATCTGTATGCTCAAAATGGATGCCAAGAAAATGTTTGAGTTTGCCCATATCTTTCATTTTGAATCTTGCTGTCAGGATTTCCTTCACAGTTTTCAGAATATTTTCATCACTGGCAGCAATAATAATATCATCAACCCAAATTATTATTATTACTTTGTTCTTTTCTGTTTCCCTGGTATAAACACAATGGTCTGCAGGGTTTTGTATGAAATCATTTTCAGTTAAATAGTCATGTAATGTCCTGTTCCAGTTTCTGCCTGACTGTTTTAAGCCATAGAGTGATTTTTCTAGTTTATAAACCAGTTTCTCATTTGATTTTCCTTTTATTTCATATCCTTCAGGTTGCTCTACATAGACTTCAAAATCTATTGGTGCATGCAGGTATGCAGTTTTTACGTCCATTTGATGTAATATAAGATTTTCATGGATGGCACATTGCATCAGAACTCTAATACTTGTCATGTTGGCTGTTGGAGAAAAAGTTTCTTCATAGTCTATGCCGTAATTCTGATTATAACCTTTGGCAACATATCGTGCTTTGTACTTTTCTTGACCATCACCATTATTTTTCTTTACATATACCCATCGACCCCCTACTGCTTTCTTATCTTCTGGCAAAGTTGTTAGGAAAAAAGTGTTATTTTCTTTTAATGAGTTTATTTCTTCATCCATAGCAGCTGTCCATTCTTTTGAGTTAGGTGACATCATTGCTTCATTGAATGTTTTAGGTATGTCATATATTAGTCTGTAACAGTAGTCTATGCTGGTTAATGCGTGGTTTTCTTCTTTTGCACTTGTTACATATTCATTAAGATATTCTGGTCTTTTTCTCGTTCTAGAAGGATACCGTCTATCTTCTGATTCGCCACTAGGTGGTGCCAGGTCGTTTACTTCTGGTTGATCTGAGCTTGCTTCCTGTGATTCTGAACCTAACTGCTCTTTTATCATTGCATTTTCTCTCGTTTGGATGTCATCATTATCATCGACATCATAAGACACATTCTGTGTTTGTGTTTGGTCTTCATCACTATTTTTAGTCAAGAATTTAACCAATCGGCATTTTTGTACTTTTGCGTTTTCTGGAAAATAAATCCAATATGCAGGACTGTTATTATCATACCCTATAAAAATACCTTTTGTGCATTTTGCATCGAGTTTCCCTTGTTTCTGTTTGTATGCATAACATTCTGTTCCAAATTTTTGCATTCTAGATAAGTTTGGTTTCTTTCCTGTTAGTAAAAAGTAAGGTGTTTGACCTGTCCGGTTGTTAAAACATCTATTTCTTATAATAGCTGCGGTTCGGATAGCATATGTCCACAGTCTTTTTGGTAATTGACTCTCAATTAGCATACATCTTCCCATATCAAATAGGGTTCTCCAGCTACGTTCAGCTGTGCCATTTTGGTGTGGGGAATATGGGGCTGATGTTTCATGTTTTATCCCATTTTTACTTAACAGTTCTTTGTAACCTTTAGATATGAATTCTGTACCATTATCAGATCTTATACATTTTATTTTCCCGTATGGTGCTGTATCAGCCAAGAAAATTTCTGTTGCGTGAACAGTATCGCTCTTATTTTTAAGAAAATAAACAAACATTGCACCGGAAAAATCATCAGTGAATATTACAGCGTATCTATGCCCATCATGTGATACTGGATCTATGGGTCCAGCTAAATCTGTGTGTACAAATTCAAGAGGTTCATTAGCTTTCTTATCAGGGTTCCTATTTCTGGTTTGAAAAAATTTACCTTGAATACACACTTCACAATTTTGGTTTCCTGTTTTACCTTTGATTTTCATCCCATCAACTACATTTTGCAGCTTTAAAATGTCACTGTGATTGCAGTGTCCCAATATTTCATGCCATGTTTGTAAATCAAAAATCTTATTGCATTCATCGTACTCGCATAATGTTGCGAGGTAGTACAGTCTGTCATGCTCGTAGATGTTGAACTCTGTACCGTCTCTGTGTTGAAGAATATTTCTCCCTTCCGTGAAGATGATGGTGGCTCCATTCGTTGTTGCGGCCCTCACAGAAAAGATGTTCTGTGGAAATGTAGGGATGTACAATGCTCCTTTCAGTAATATTCTGTGTTGTCGTCCCCTGCTGTCCATCAAAAGTACTTCTGCGTCTCCTCTTCCTTCAGCCACTCCGTTACATCTGGTACGGTATATTGGGCTATATAGTAGCAACAAAGAAAAAAGAAAGAAAAAAGGGAAAAGAAAGAAAAAGAAAGAAAGAAAGAAAGAAAAAAGAAAGAAAAGAGAAAAAGAAAAAGAGAAAAAGAAAAGAAAAATAATAAAAAAGAAAAAGACAAAAAGAAAACAAAAAAGAAAGAAGAAAGAAAAAAGAAAAACAAAAAAGAAAACAAAAAAGAAAGAAGGAAAAAAATAAGAAAAAGAAATAAAAAAGAGAAGAAGAAGAAAGAAAGAAAAATAAGAAAAAGAAAAGCAAAACAAAGCAAAAGAAAAAACAAAATATT
>JBBPBX010017283.1:0-47055 GCA_038048925.1 Garcialebias charrua | reverse complement strand
TATATATACTGTATATATATCAAAACACAGTGTGTGCAAAAGCAGATTACAAGTACAGTACAGTACATGTTTTTAAACATCGGATAACTAAATCTAAGATGTTAAGACCATATGGAACAAGTTCAGTTTTTACAATCAAAGTTACTCTACCTTTTTTGTTTTTGCACTATAGCCATTTTAGTCCTTATACCTTGTTGTTTGTTTTGTTTTTATATTCTCCTTTAGAGTGTGTTCTCTTAGCTCTTTAGGGACACTTGAATGACATACAGGAATGTGAATGGTTCTTACATAAAGGCTGAGTTATACTCGCACTTTGGTCCGCAGGCTGGAGCGCGCACGTCGCGCGTGCACTCAGCCGAGCGGCGAAATGCGTTCATAGTTTTGCCACTGTGTTTATGGTTGACGCACAGCGGAGCATGGCAAAGTGCTGTTCTTTTACGGGCCAGCAGGTGGTAGTAGCCTCTAAAACATGTGCATATGTTACAAGAAAGGGTGTAGAAGAAGAAATTTACCGTAGAAGAACAACTGTTTGACGTCACAACACAAACAAAATGGCTTCCCGCTCGCTTCTTGAACTGTCTTTATTAGAGGAGCAAATTATAATAGAACAACAGTTATTGTGTCTTGCAATTTTAATGAGACGAAGAAGACGCAGAAGGAGATGGTATGTTCGGCCATTACACTCTCAGAGACGTACTGGTGGGGAATATAACATGCTGGTGATGCCGATGCGGAGAATTGACGAAGAAATGCACTTCAGTTACTTCCGCATGTCTGCACGCCGATTTGATGACCTGCTACATCGTATTTCGCCTTTCATACGACATGGAAGGACCCACAGCAGCCCAGTGACATTACCCAAGCGTTTGGCAGTGACTTTAAGAATCCTGGCTTCAGGTAGCAGCCAGAAAAGTGTAGCAGCCAGCTACAAACTTGGTGCAACTACAGTTTCCCTGATATTCTCTGAGGTGTGCCAAGCTATATTGTATATTGCTATATGTATTTGAATGTTAATGATTTTAAATAAAATGAAACTACATTGAAATATCCACTTCAGCTTTCCGTCTGTTTTGTTTGCATATTGTATTTACAAAGCCACTAACAGTTGTATTACATAAAATTTGGTATGAAAGACTTTTTTATAATTGTAAGAACATTAGATGTTAGAATTATTTGGAAACCTGAAATGGCATTGTAAATATAAGTCCCATATTGCATTAAAATGAAGCATTGCTACCTGACACGAAAAATCTCAATGTGTAGTAGCCTTTATTTCACCAGGAATGTGAAGTGGAATGTGGAGAAACCTGTAGAGATAGTGTTTTGATTTTAATGTGTGCAAAAATTGCATGCTGTCTAAAAATAATTGATAAATGTGTAATTATGCATTACAAATGTATCATTTGAATCAAAGTCAAGTCAAAGTCAGCTTTATTCTCAAAACTGCAATATGTACAGGACATACACAGGATTGAAATTGCATTTCTCTCTGTCCCTCGGTGCAACAATAACTATTTAAACACTAAAACACAGTAGTATAAAAGTATAAAAAGTTTTCACCAACACCAACATTTAATAACCATAAACATAAATTGAAATAAAGTGTAATACTGTCCTGAGTTTTTGCATAGTACTTTTTCATAGTAGTATAAAAGTATAAAAAGTTTTCACCAACACCAACATTTAATAACCATAAACATAAAATGAAATAAAGTGTAATACTGTCCTGAGTTTTTGCATAGTACTTTTTCATAGTAGTATAAAAGTATAAAAAGTTTTCACCAACATTTAATAAACATAAAATGAAATAAAGTGTAATACTGTCCTGAGTTTTTGCATAGTACTTTTTCATAGTAGTATAAAAGTATAAAAAGTTTTCACCAACACCAACTGAGTGAGCTGATGCTAGGGCCGACGTCATCGCGTACATCTTTGTTTTCCCCCCGTGACAGTCATGCGTCTGCTCCGTTGTCCTCGTCCCACAACTATTCTCCGAAAGGTAAAAAAAAAAAAAAAACTATTCTCCGAAAGGTCCTGATTGTAACGCAAGTAACGAATGTAAGGTTTTGTTAGTAACAGTAAATATTACAGGCATTTTCAAAGTAGTGCGTTACACTACTACGTTACTGAAAAATGTAATGTAATTACTGTAATGCATTACTAAGTAACGCGTTACACCCAACACTGGATTGGACAGGCGTGTGGCTGGAAGGCGAGGCACAGAGGACAAGAACCAGAGTCACTGGGATTCCAGGACCAAACAGGAGTCGAGGAGGCAGGATGACTGGGCGGCCGTGGTGTTCTGGGCGGCCGTGGTGTAGTGGTAATGGCAGTCATCTCCCGATCGGAAAGTTGGCGGTTCGACTCCCGGGACCCGCACCATGTGTCGTTGTGTCCTTGGGCAAGACACTTAACCCTGAGTTGCTCCCGGTAGGACTGGAAAGCACCTTGCATGGTAGTCTGCCGCCACCGGTTTATGAATGTGTGTAGCATTCAATATATGTGTAGCACTTTGAGATTTTCAGTAATGAAAAAGTGCGTTATAAATTGAATTAATTATTAATTATTATTATTATGACTGTAGGCACAAGAACAAAGGTAAGTAACTCTTCTATTTCTCAACGATTTACTGGCCACAAGCATACATACCAAGAAGGGTACAATGCTCCAGCAATGAGTCACACTGGACTGCAGCCTTGAATAGTAGAGTGACCTTGTCAGGTGGATGGCCGCCAGCTGGTGGTAATCAGCGGCCAACTTGGAGGAGGAGCTGCAGGCAGTGGAACTCTCACATCTTTAAGGACCCTTACTAGTATTATGGACAAATTTGGTCCAGGAAGATATACAGAGAAATAATCATTCTGTCTAAAGACAGTCTAAAACTTTGTGGTAACAATAGAAAAAACAAACAATAAAAAGTGATTATGTTTATTGTGACTTAAAATTTGATAATTTGTTTAAGATGTTATTTGAAAATTACCTACTGTACAGCAAGGATTGCATAAACATTACAAAAGCCTGCACAATGAATTCACTCATTGTGTTCACCCTCAGGTGCCACAATTATCTGTTGTGTAGCTCTTCAAGGTTACAATATCTCTAAAATGTGACAGAGTGGGGTCATAGGCACAGAACAAGCCAACTTCACCAATTCTATTTCCCAGATCGAGGAGGAGGTACAGCCGGGAGGGGAGGAACACTGACTACACACCTCCACTCAGCCCAATCTGAAGGCCCCCCCACCACCCTTGAGATAGAGTTACCACAGGGGGGCACTTGGAGACTAAACACCCATTTCCAACAGGCCCCTCAGGGCTCCATTGTACATTCGTCCCTCAGTGGGAACCCATGCTACTGCAATCTCCGACCAGTCATCCTCCCCAGAGACAATTTGTTTTTTGTAGATCCTAAGTGAACTTTTTGTGGATGTGTAACAAAATTCACACTCCAAAGACTGCATTTGTTCAATAAAGGCCATTATTGTATTTTTTATGTATGCAAACAGTACAAAGTGGAATACTCATCTCTTTATATACAGTAAATTGATGCCTTCAATTATAACGTGTTCCCATGTTAATACTCTGTTGATTAATGACCATGACATTATTCACTTCAAGTGTGTCAGCTCAGGGAAGTGACTTCCTTTAACCTGAATGTTCCCAGTAGTTTGCCATCAGATATACATTTAAGAGCCCCAAAAAGTATCATCCCTCTCAGGGGTGCATGACTTTGTGAGGGAATTTGCCATCAGAGGATAGCTTTGCATTTTGAAAGAGATCTAGCTCTGCAGCTTCTGTACCCCATGGCCTCCAGCAAAAAAAGGCCAAATCTGTGCAGTTTTGTCAATAGATAGGGTCTTGAGGCAGGGGACGGATCAGGTCTTTCTTCTGCAGTCCCTGTACTGACTCAATCCACTGATAAAACCAGCTTGAGCTAGCACCTGGTGTTCCTTCTTAAAGTCCCAAGCAAAAACAGCATCTCCTGAAAGTGTAATAAGTCAATGAACAGACTTTACTTTGTGTCTATCTTTCTTATCATGAACAGACAGCTGTCTTCTTCTCAGCATTGAAACAGCAAAAACAAAGAATGCCAGGATAAAAATAAAACATTAAAGTAATCAAAGTCCACTACATCATAATTATATAAGTAGTTGAACTGGTCACACATTTGAACTTGTTTGAAAAAAGTTTCAAAGCAAAAACAAATAAAATTTTAAATATAAAATAAAATATAATAAATACATTATATTATGCATATTATATAATAACATTACCTGTATTTAAAAATACACTTACTGCAAAATATTAGAATAAATAAATTAAAAGTGATTTATTTTTATTTTTTTTACTTTTTTATTAGATATTCTTTTTGAGGCTGGATGCCAGGTCTCTCTTGTAAATGAGTCCTCGAGGCTCAATGGGATTAACCTGCCTAAATAAAGGTTGAATGAAAAAAATGCTCATGTTTGATGTCAGAAACAAGTTTCAAAGAAAATAGGGCAGCATCATGTTTACCACTGTGTTGCATCACCTCTTATAATGAACAGTCTGCAATAATTTGATTTCTGAGGAGAACAAAAGGATTTCAGTAACATTTTCAGACCTACAAGATTGGTATTAGTTTTTCCCCCAATATTTTCACTCAGGCTGATCAGCAGAAGCATCTGAATGGACATTTTCATTTAATAACAACACTAAATTTAGAAGAATTGGAGCCAAACCTGTTTTATCAAAACAGGTAACAAGTCTTCAAAAAGTGTAATGTAGAATTTCATTTTGTCTGTTTTTCCACTTCCTATTAGTCCGATTTAGGAGTTTAGACAAAAATGGATGCATACATTCTTGTCATTGATGTGTTTTAACAGCTTCACAGAACTTGAATCAGGGGCAATCCTATCCTGTTTCAAGCCTTGGGCGAACAACTTCTCCATCTCAATTTGATCACAATTGTATTTATTTTCTTCTCCTAGCGTTCACAACAATAACAATTAATCATAACAGTCACAGTGGTGCAGTTTTATGGTGCAGTTTTACAGCTACCACCTCTCAGTGAGAAGGTTGTTGGATCAAATCCTGGGTGGAATTAGCATATTGACTCCTTGCATGTGTGGGTTTTCTCTGGGTCTCTGGTTTCCTCCCAAAACATGCCTGTTAGGCTAATAGATAACTAAATTGTCCTCAAGTGTGAGTGAGCTTGTGAATGGTTGTTTTATTTGTCACTATGTGGCCCTGTAATGAACTTGCATCATGCCCAGTGTGCACCCTGCCTTTCCCACAGCGACTACATGGGCACCAGAGACCTCTGCAACCCAGAAAAAAAGAAGCCGGTAAAAATGATGAATGAATGGATGGATCCATCAAAATAGGGTTTTATGTTTCCAAATACTCCCAAAGTTATCTCACACTCTTGCATGTTCAGGCTCACACATACTGAAATAAAAAGTGTTGAAAATGGATTCCAGACAAATTTGTGGCTACTTTAAGAGTTTTCATTCATTCATTCAACCTTTATTTATACAGGCTAGCCTCGTTTAGTCACAGGGACTCATTTACAAGAGGGACCTGTCTCACTCACACCAAACAACCATCCACTCTCACACTCACACCTAGGGTCAATTTAGAGTCACCAATCAGCCTAACAAGCATGTTTTTTGGTCTGTGGGAGGAAACCGGAGTACCCGGAGGAAACCCACGCATGCACGGGGAGAACATGCAAACTCCACCCAGAAAGGCCCCGGACCGGGATTTGAACCGGCAACCTTCTCGCTGAGAGGCAGCAGCTCTACCAGTTGTGCCACCGTGCTGCCCAAGAGTTAATTTAAGAGTTAATTTGTCATCAATTTTTTGAACATGATCAAAATTCAAGTAACATGAAAGAAAGGCCCTTCTACTTATGCAAGGAAATTGCTAGCCCGTAAGAATGTGTTTTGACATTTGGAAAGTCTCGTTAATGTAATTTGCAATTTGTCATCAATAACCACAGCCCAATTAGATATAGGTTTAAATGTCTTGTCTGTATGGAAAAACTCCAGATGACATGACATGTCATTTTTCATGCATACTGCTCATCTATGTACATAAAGTGCATATTATTTTTAATATCAAAGTCAGTTGTGGCTGGAAATGTTATATGTTTTCGATTACTTAGGACAAACATATTGTGTACAGCACTTAAATATATAATAGACATTGACCCTTAAACATTGAACATTTCCACATGCACCAATATTTCTACCATGTATCGACATTTGTAACAAAACATTTTAGGTAGTGGCCAAATTTCTAAAATCTAGAATTTTTCCAATACATTTTAGAGCCCTTGGAGCACAACATGTTGTGTAGTTCATAATTATTATAAGTTCCTCCAATACAATATTTTCTGGTTTGGCATGAAAGGTGACCAAAGTAATTGAGCTGCACCTTGCATGATGTTGCTGCTGCTGCATCCATCTCTGTGAGAGTAATGCAAGTGCTGTGACATTCTCCTGGTTTTAGTGAGGGCACAGAGAAAGAGATAGTCTGTCAGCATGATGCAGATTGGTTGCTAGATGCCAAGGGTGGAAAACTGTAGAATGTGTGTTTCCGCACTCAGTGCCCCTAATTTGCATGAGGCAATTTGTATTCCAAGGTGGTTTGTGAAAAAAATATGTGTGTGCGAGAGATTGGTGTGTATGTGCAAGCTACTGTACGGTAACCACTTAAAAAAGCATTTGAAATCCCTTTACTTCCCACAAATCTCTCTCTCGCTGTCTCCTCTTCTCACCAGAAACAGATGTCCATGCGACCTGCCGCCATTAAGTGGATCGGATCCAGAATATAACTCAGTGCTGCCCTAAACCCTACTGAGCCTTACGACAGCAGAGCCAGCCCACCATCATCACCATTCCTCTGCTCAGACGTGGCACTTTGAAAGCAAACTTTGAGATTGAGACAGCAGGGCAACACGCCAATACTGGCTCTGTCTTTCCTGCTGGAGGTGGGAGAGTGTGAGCTGGACACAGACCATCCCTCTGCTGTAAGTGGTCATTAAAAAGCTGGCTGACAGTGCTTTCCTCCGTGAGTAGTAGTGAAGTTGTCCTGTTCACTACACTAGCTACTCCACTCAATGCCACAAGTTTCAGTTTAATGGTGTCTGCTGGTTAGTACTGATCTATTTGTCACTGTGAGTGTGCCAGCTATCCCCACGATCTTCACCACTACATCGTGCTGTGTTTCATATCTTCTATGACAGAAGTAATCGTTAGGTTTGGCTTTAGTTCTGTGACCATAGGACCAGAAGCAGAATAGAGAAGAGTGACAGGTTGGTTCTGGGGGGACCAGCTTCTGGTTCTGGCTTGCTTGGGACAGGATGCTTAAAAATATGCTGTTCTGCTCAATGGGAACTTAACTTAATATGATTTGCACTTGCTATAAACTGTTATTTTGTTGTTGTTGTTTCTTAATTTTTTTATTAATGTTCATATGCTGGTCATAGATGACTTGCTGCTGTCAGGTTTCTGCAGTGGTGTGGGAAACTAAGCTATCTGGATTGGTTCGGGCTGACTCAGATTAAACTCATACAAAGCTGAAATAAGATGAGTTGCCCTTGTTTTAAACAGTGTTTTAGTTTTTACCTTTTTTCTGACCCTTGTGGATTTTGTAAGCTGTATTTTTGACAATAATGTAAACTTTTGGATTTGAACACAACACTGGACAACAGGAATGGTTCAAACTATTTATTACTAAATCACTGCAGTTGTAGGTATGGGTCAATAGATGGGTCCAATCTGTAGAGACAGGGGAATTAGTTATCTGGGTTTTACTGTGAAGGTTCTGAGGATCACAGAGGCATTCACTAACCTTCACAGTAAGGTGAGGGAGGGGCTCCTTCAGAGAGTAGAAGACATCACTCACAGTGAGTGAACAGTAGCAGGGATACAGGATTGTGCATGTAACACTGCTCATGCTAAAACAATAGTGCTTTCAGATGACAAACTCAAACTCACCAATTAATCAAATCAGTGTATGCAAAGATTTGTATGACTTTGCCATGAAGACTCCAAACAGCCAGCCACAATCACAGTGAACAGGTGATGCAGTTCAACAGTGCACTGGAGGAGGCGGGGCTTTAAATAAGTTGGCAGAGTTTGGGGCAACACAGGAAGTGGGCCCGCCAAAATAAAAGACTTGACTAATTAAGGGTTACAGGTTCCCCCCCTAAACTCATGTACGTCCTCGTACATGCAAGCGGCTGGTGACACACCACATTGTCACATGAGTTAGAGATCACAGAGGGCTCATTCAGTTCCAAAGCAGATGTAAGGGCTGTGCTGAGTCCTTGAAACAGGGACTGGATGCTTTGTAGAAGCGGTTGCCCAAGTTTTGAATACTGCAGACGAGATGGTTGCTGACGTATTCGAGTCGAGCAGCGGACAGGTGGTTCAGGATCTGGACTGGAGAGATTTGAAGCAGCAACATCACTTAACATGCTGGTTTGTTCTGGAGAAGATGCAGATTCCTTGTGAGGAGAGATAGGTCCTGATTGAGAGGAGGCATTTTCCTCGATAGGATCCGAGTTGGCAGAATCTGGTTAATCTTCAGCAGTTTGTTCCATGTCCAGTTCGGCAGTGGGTTCAGGTCCAGACTCCATTTCCTGTTCCTCACCAACAGTTCCTTCCATAGAGCTCTGTGAGTGCTGGCCAAGCGGATCCACAGGCATAGGAGTGACAGTAGGTGCAGGAGCAGGTAAGTCAACCTCAGTTGTAATTCTGGTGAGATAAGAGCTGGAGTAATCAGGTAAATCAGGTAAGAATAGTTCTTCATTTTCAGGATCTGGAAGATCTACATTTTCTGAAGTCACTGGTGCAGTCACAGTTGTTGGTTTCATTTGTTCTGGTTTGGAGGCTGGAGACAAGTAGCCACAAGGCAACAGCAGGTCACGGTGGAGGGTTCTGATGGGACGATCTTTGCCTTCTGGTTTAACTGTGTATACTGGAAGAGTGCCGGCTTTCTTCTGAATAATATACACATCCGACTCCCACCGGTCTGCGAGTTTGTGCTTGCCTCGTAGTTTGACATTTCTAACCAGAACTCTATCTCCAACTGAGAGTTCTGCAGCTGTAACTTGCTTGTCAAATCTGAGTTTGTTTTTCAACATGACTTTTTCAGAGTTTTCCGTTGCAATCTTGTAGCTTTCTTTGAGATGTGACTTAAGCTTTTCAACATATTGTGAATGAGATGTAGAAGTTTTCTCAGACACAGGCAGTCCAAAAGCTAAGTCAACAGGAAGACGGGGTTGCCGACCAAACATCAATTCGTATGGAGAGTATCCAGTGACATCATTTCGGGTACAGTTGTAAGCGTGTACCAACGGTTTCACAAAGTCTTTCCAGTGAACTTTATCTTCTTCTTTCAGCGTACCCAACATGTTTAAAAGTGTTCGGTTGAATCGCTCCACAGGATTGCCACGGGGATGGTAAGGGGTGGTCCTGATCTTTTTTATTCCTGTGATCTGACAGAGCTCCTTGATAGTGTGAGATTCAAAATCAGTACCTTGATCACTATGGAGACGCTCTGGTATTCCATAATGGACAAGGTAATTCTCCCATAGGGCTTTTGCTACAGTTTTAGCTCTTTGGTTTGGGGTTGGCACTGCAACAGCATATTTTGTGAAATGATCAGTTATCACCAGAACATTTTTTATGTTGCTTCGGTCAGGTTCTATTGACAGAAAGTCCATGCAGACAAGTTCGAGTGGTCTTGAAGTTTTGATGTTAACAAGGGGTGCTGCTTTCTCAGGTTGTGCTTTTCTTCGGATGCATCTCTCACAGTTCTTGAGTTTGTTACAGACATCAACTGCCATACGTGGCCAGAAGAACCGTGATCGGACGAGGTCCAGAGTCCTCTCTGTACCTAAATGTCCCATCTGGTCATGAAGCTGGTTGAGGACCTCAGCCCTGCCATTCCTCTGGAAGTACAAGTTGGTAAGTAAGCTCACCTCCAATATTACGTCTCCTGACAAGAACATTATTATGGAGCTCCAGACGTGTAAGCTCTCGCAGGAGTAATGGCAGGTCGGGGAGCTGCTCCCTCAGAGTTGGCGGTGGGTTTTCCCCTCGTTCCAACTGAGCGATGATGTGCTGAATGACTGGATCGGCTCGTTGTTTGTCAGCAATTTCACCTTCAGAAAAAGATGGCACAACAGGTGAAGCGAACTGCAGATCATTAACAAAACTGTCGGGTAAACTGTCAGTGTTAATGGAGAGAGTTTGCACAAGAGCAGCAACCTGGTCCAGGTTGGGTGAGCTGTACACCAGTTGCCTTTCACATATTGCTTGAACCGAGTGCTGGTCAATGGAGATACAGGATGGATGTTCCAGATGTTGTTCAGTAAACTTCAGTATTCTTTTTTCTTTCAGAGATAAAGAATCAGCCACCTGTTCATCATGAGGTCGCCGAGAGAGACCATCAGCATCTGCATTCAACCTGCCAGCTCGATAATTGATCTTAAAAGAAAAAGTAGATGGAGAACTTTCTTCAGCCGGAGTTCATGCTCCTCTAGAGTTGGTGCAAACACTATTAAGTCATCAATGAAAACAAGCACTTCTTTTAAATTCATGTCTCCCATGCACCGCTCCATAAGACGTTGGAATGTGCTGGGGGCATTAGTTACTCCTTGAGGCATACGGTTAAATTCATAAAATCCAAGTGGACAGACGAATGCAGTTTTATTCTTGTCCGTCTCATTCATCTCAATCTGGTAGTAACCAGATTTTAAATCCAATGTGGAGAACCATGTAGAGCCGGACAGGGCTGAAAATGTGTCCTCCAGCTTTGGCAAAGCATATGCATCTTTGATGGTCTGTGCGTTCAACTTCCTGTAATCAATACAGAGCCGTACTGCACCATTTTTCTTCCGCACTACAACTATGGGAGAAGCAAAGGGTGAATTGGATTCACGTATAACACCAGACTGCAACAGTTCTTGAATGTGTTTACGCACAGCATCCACATCTTGGGGGTGGATGGGTCTTGGTCGCTGTTTAAAAGCAGTGGGATCAGACAACTTGATCTCATGCTTAACCTTATCTACACGACCAAAATCAAGATCATGCTTGGAAAAAACATCTGACATACTATTGAGCATGGTTGTTATACGTTGCTTCCATTCAGATGAGAGCGGCGAATTTCCAAAGTTGTAGTTCAACTTGGTTGGCTTTGGCTCTGCACTCTGGGAAGGTTGATGCACACTCTGCTCTTTGTGAAGAATAGTCTGGATGGTACTGACTTCAGCGATGGCTGTTCTGGCTGGAATCACAATGTCATGATCAGATTCATTAGTGATCACCACTGGCAGTGAAGCAGGCTGTACAGGAGGTAGATCAATAAGGATGGATTTTACTATCAAACCACCAGGTAGGGAGAATGAGGTTGGATGCTGAATAATTACTTCCTTTTCTCCTTGCAGTAATGGACATATGAGAAGAGCCTCCAACACAGCAGTCTGTTGAGCAGGAACAACCTGCGGGATGGATGACTGCACTTTTAAAATGCCATGATAGTCATCAGTTGTCAGCTTATGCCTCATTTCTAAAATTTTATGCACTGCTCTATATCCAAAAGGCACAGGATGGAACTCAGACTGTGAATGACAGCATTGATTATACACAACATCCAAAGTGTTAGTGCCAATCAGAACAGAAGGTTGTGATGATCGCAGGTCTGGAACAACCAAGGCCAAGGTGTTGATGTCCAGCTCTTCTCCTGTAAACTCAGAGGGAAAGGTCAAACAGAGTTCCACATATCCAATATAAGGCACCATCTGACCATTTGCACCTTCTATCTCCAAGAGATCATTTAATGGTTTTATTTTATGATCTGATAGATGGGTATTATAGAAGGAATGTGTAATTGTGGTGACTTGAGAACCTGTATCAAAGAGGCAATGAAAATGTATTCCTTTAATCTTCACCTCACCAGTACTTCTTGTGCCCACTAATCCTTTAGGTAATGGAAGATAGGAAGGTGAGTCTTTTGTGTGGGGACATTCACTAGTTGCAGCTCCCACTTGTCCCTCAGTAAGAACTGCTTCTAGTTTTGATGGTTTATCTTTCTCCCAGGACTGCTGTTTGCTTTTCAGCTGGCGGCGTTTGTCTTCAACCAGGCTGGAATTTGGTGGACTGAACAGTTGGGAGCAATGTGACCATCCTGTCCACACTTAAAACAGAACAAGGCTTTTGGCCTACTACTGGTTTGGCCAGATTTTAGTTTCTGATTTTTCTGCTGATTTCCTGGTTGAGCAGAATTGGAGTCCTTGGACAGCAAAGCTGACATTTGACTCTGCAGCTTAAGCATTTGCTTCCTCAAATCCTCAATAGCACCTGAGTCTGACAGATGGCCACATGAGCATGCACTGGTGGTATGAGCTTGCACATTAAAACGATGCTTGACTGGTGGAATATGTTTTTTCATTAACATCTCTTTTGCCAACTGTCTGTCTTCCTCTGTTCTAAGTGTTAATAAAAACTCTGAAAAAGGAGGTGGTTGGTCTTTTTTCTTTTCTAGTTGCAGTTTGTTAATCATGCTGTTATCCCAACAACCTCTACAGAATTGCTTTAACAAATATTTGTCCATTTCAGTTGCTGGAATCCCACCACGCTTCACCACTGTACTGAGAGCCAACTGGAGTCTCTGCAGATAAGAAGATGGTCGTTCCCCATGATCCTGAAGCGTGTTTAAAAATTTTGCAAACAACTCTTCTCCATCCTCAACAGTAGCATATGCAGAATCCAACACTTGCAAAAACGCTGCAGGCAGGGCATTGGGTCCCAATCCCCTCACTAGGTCAGAAGCTGGAGGGAGTAAACTTTCCAATATACGCCTTGTAACATGCAAAGGGGCAAGACTTGGATCTGCATTTAAAAGTTCTATTTGAGACTTCCAAGATTCATAATCTGCCTCATGCTGAGGTTTTGGAAGCCTCCCTGAGAAGGTACGTAGTCTAAATGAAGGCAGAGGTTGAAGATTCACATCATCTCTGTGCACAAGGTGTTCAACTACAACCCTTTGTACCCCAGGAGGGTTTAGATCATTCTCCGAGAGGGAAATTCTTGGTCTCATATGTGGAGCTGGATTTGGTTGAGTTTGTGATCCTTGCTGGTTGGTGGTGGAGTGAACCAAGGGGTTTGAGGGAAGAGTAAACAGCCGAGTCTGACTGGATTCTCTGTTAGTCATCAGTATTTCAACTGTGTCCTCCTCCTCATTATCATCATCGTCAGGCTCCCATCCGGTAGCTGATATTCCTAAATGAGCACTTATTTGTTCAAAAACTCATCTCAAAACATCATCAAATGATTGTCCACTCTGCTGGGAAATGCATTTCAGTTCATAAAGGTAATCAAGGGGTCTTGTTCACTGTGGTTGTGGCATGGCACTCTCTTGAAAGTAATTTAATAACAAATATAACACCTTCTGCAATCTTAGATTGGTAAACATATGGTAAAAGCGATTTTAGCTTTTCCAAATCTGCAGAATTAATGAATTCAACGGCCAGGTTTTTATAAAATGGACTCTCACTTGCAGTAACAGTAAAAACCTTAACTTCACCATAGCTGCGCAAATAATATATGATCTCATCATCTGCTTGAGTGTTCGTTACACCACTAATGATGACAGAATTAGCAACATTGATACCAATTTGGTCAAAGAAATCCATATTTCAATGCAAACAAAATGTATTCAAAAAACATTCACAACTTCAGGCTCCTGGCTAGCTCGCCAAATTTATGTAACATTTATGGGCTATGCAACTAACTGCGGCTACAAGAGCAGCATCAGAAGATGGTTCTTTTAAGGAGCCTGAGGTGTGAATGAGGACAGGAGACAATGGTTTTAGTTTAGGTGAATATATTAGTGATTTAAAAGCAAAAAACAACAACAGACAATTACAAATACACAATGAGACACAAATGTCCTCTGAATTAATCAAATTCCAAGATCATAAAGTTCTGGTCCTTTTCCTAGCTCGCCATCCTTAGATCCAAAGAGGATCTGATCCATCAAGGAAGAGAAAACAATGGAGAAAAAAAACCCGACCTGAAAGGCCAGAAAACCCATTAAGTATTTTATCAAAACCAATCAGGTACAAAGCATATAAAAAATTAAATATTAAATGCAAATGCAATTATTAAATTCCTAATGATTAAACTAATCAACCATTCCAAACATTTCAATCAGGTAAAGTTAACCATAATTTAAATAAAGTAAAAACAAAAGAACATCAATCATTTTTCAACTAATCAAGTTAAGGTTGAAATTGAAAAGTTGAATCAAAGTTCTTATTTCAACTAATCAAGTTAAGGTTGAAATTGAAAAGTTGAATCAAAGTTCTTATTTCAACTAATCAAGTTAAGGTTGAAATTGAAAAGTTGAATCAAAGTGCACTTTCAAAATAATCAATCAAGAAAACAAATAATTTGTCAATAAATATACTGCGCAGTATCAACTTAAATGTACATTCCATTTTGATCATGTCCATACTAAAGTGTCAGAGCTCACACAAAATCAGAAATCAGGTTACCTTCTGGAAGAGAGTGGAGCATACTAAACCATAATCAGCTGTTGCAATCCTGGTGATGATCCAGGTAACAAACACCAACAATTCTAATAAAACAATGCTCCAATAAGCAATCAAGCAGACATTTCATGCTAAAACAATAGTGCTTTCAGATGACAAACTCACCAATTAATCAAATCAGTGTATGCAAAGATTTGTATGACTTTGCCATGAAGACTCCAAACAGCCAGCCACAATCACAGTGAACAGGTGATGCAGTTCAACAGTGCACTGGAGGAGGCGGGGCTTTAAATAAGTTGGCAGAGTTTTGGGCAACACAGGAAGTGGGCCTGCCAAAATAAAAGATGACTAATTAAGGGTTACATGCAGAGCATACCATAGTTTGAGGGCGTGTCAAAAAGCGAGGTCCCGTAAAACAGGCAGGGGTCAAGCACTGTTGGTCAGAGATCTAAAGCCAAAGCCAATAGTGATCCGTGAGACATGCTCAAGATAGTACAAATCAGTCGCTACCATAGTCAGAGAAGTAAATCCAAAGTAGACAAGGAGCAGCCAAGCTGAGGAATCCAAAAGGCGGGCATTAGGTCAAAACAAGGCAGGCAAACAAGGTTGTGACATGATCACTGGGCATCTACTATCTGAGAGAGTTCAATAATCTGGCAGAGTATGGGAGTGAGCATGGAGCTTAAGGCAGGGAACAGTGGAATGGCATGACTGGTGACTGAGGGGCATGAGCAGAGTGTGTGTGGTGCATAACAGGAGCAGACAAGAAACATGAAAGAGCAGGGAAAATAAAACATGACGACAGAAAACATGACAGGAGGGGAACAAACATGAGATAGCCCCACCCTTAAGGTCCAGCTCCTGATGGACCTCTTGGCTGGTCAGGGTGGGAACCATGAAAGTCAAGAAAGAGGTTATTGTCTGGAATATAATGGGAAGGAATCCAGGACAGCTCCACAGGCCCATATAACCCTCCTAATTTACTTGGTATTGTAGGCCCCAACCCTACTGCTAGGAGCAGAGCAACCTCCTGACGGTGTAGGATGAGTACCCATTGATCAGTCGAGCAAGAGGAGGGGGCCTGGAGGAGTGCTCAAAACATGATGATAGAAAGGGTTATGCGTAAAACAGGGAGTGTGGGATGTACCTTGAAGAAGCAGGATAGTTGAAGGTGAACAGCCACATGGTTGATAACCTTTGCAATGGGGAAGAGGCCCACAAAATGAGGTGTCAGCTTGCACGGTTCAACCCAGAGAGGAAGGTCCTTGCCGGCCAACCAGACCTTCTGGCCCACCTGATAGGAATGTGTGAGCATTGTTGGTTGCCCCCCCCGACATAGACCTCATGATACCTCATGAGAGCCCTTCTGGCTATACTCCAGGTCCACTGGCATCTCATAGCTGTCCTGTACCTGATGGGATCTTCCCCTGGATAGAAAACAGAAGGAGTTGAAAACCATACATAGTGTAGAAGGGGGACAGACCTGATACAGATGAAGGTGGGAAGTTGATGGAGTACTCCACCCAGGATAGGTTGGAAGCCCACTTGTTAGGGTCCTTCTCACACAGAAGGCAAAGCTTTGTGTCCACCTCCTGGTTAGCCCTCTAACTTTGGCTGTTGGATGCAGGTGAAAACCTGAGGAGAGACTAACAGATATGCCAAGGAGATTACAAAATGATTTCTAGAATTGAGCAATGAACTGTGGACCATGGTCCGAGACAATGTCCACAGGTAGACCATGCAGGCAAAAGATCTCCTTGGCCATAAGCTCTCCAAATTATTTGGCAGAGGAGAGTTTCTAGAGGGGTACTAGATGCACCATCTTGGAAACACAGCCCAAAATGATGAGGATGACAGTGTTGCCAGTGGAGGATGGGAGACCCTTTATGAAATCCATACCAAAAAAGGGATCATGGATGTGAAGGGATAGGAAAGGGATGTAGCAAGCCTGCAAGGGGCATCTAGAAGTCTTAGCCTGGTTGCACAGGTGACAGGAAATGACATACTCCTTGACATGTTTTACCAGACTTGGCGGGCAGGTACAAATTCCTTGTTCTTGGGACAGTCAGGAGGAGGTGGTTGAGTCTGATTGGCTTGTCTGATTTTGACCTCCAACTGAGTACTGTATTCGTCGGATTATAACACGCTCCTGTGTACAACACGCTTTGTCCAATTATTGTCAATATATTGAAAAAATCTGTAAATAACACGCTTCGGCGCATAACGCACATCTATTATGTGTCACCGCTACGCAACGCGTCAGCACCTCATTTGCCCTGTTCAAAATGGCTGCCACAGAAACGAGCCAGCACGAAGGAATTTACAAGATAACACGGTAAAAACTATTATTTCTTTGCTGAGAAAAAATACATTTCTTAGCTGACATTATAATAATAATAATAATTATGAATTTAATTTATAACGCACTTTTCATTAATGAAAATCTCAAAGTGCTGCAAAGTGCAACAAAATCAAAGGTTATAGCACAAGGGTTCCCGAGCTTAACAGTTCCTTAATCAATTCACGAAATGTTCAAATCTACTAGTTTAAATTGTTTCGGTTTGACTTCTTCCAAACAGTATCGTGCGCTACTCAAATAAATTATAAATAAATCAAATTTTATCTCAAATGTCTTATACAGGTCAACAGCTTGTAAATTCAACCCATATGATTACACTCTGTAAGCCTAAAAAATATCCGAGTGGTTTAAGAGCTGTTTATCTAAACCAGGGGTCGGGAACCTATGGCTCGCGAGCCATATATGGCTCTTTTGATGGCTGCATATGGCTCGCAGACAAATCTCTAATAATAATATTTAAAAAAAGCCGATAAAAATATAAAACATGGCCGCGAGTGGCTGGAGCCAATCACAGCTCTCCGTGGGTGACTGGCGCCAAATGTAGCCAATCACAGCTCTCCGCGGGTGACTGGCGCCGACCGGAGCCAATCGGATGATGCGTCACGGACATGGGAGGAGACGTGATCAGGAAGTAAACATCCCTCCTAGCAGCTAGCTTAGCTAGTTGTGGAAACCTGTGTGACGAAGATGGCAGCTAAACGAGACGAGGATTATCGTACTTTTCAGCAGGAATGGACAGAGCAATTTGCTTTTGTGGAGAGAGCAGGTTCTGCAGTGTGTCTGATATGCAATGATAAAATTGCCTCGATGAAACGCTCAAATATAAAGCGGCACTTCGACACACGCCATGCTGCCTTTGCATCAAAATATCCTGTGGGGGACAGCAGGAAAAAAGCATGTGAAGAGCTACTGGGCAGAGTGCAAGCAGGTCAGCAACACCTCCGTGTTTGGACTCAACAAGGTGACTGGAATTCAGCTAGTTTTGCTGGTGCTTTAGCCATTGTGAGAAACGGGAAGCCATTCACAGATGGTGAGTATGCCAAAACATTCATGCTTGATGTTGCCAATTAACTTTTTGATGACTTTTTGGATAAAGACAAGATAATTAAACAAATAAAAGACATGCCATGACACCAGTGGTGGGCCTCCGACCGCTAGGTAACGCTATTGCGCTAATCCGCTTATAGCGTAGCTAAATAATCTGTTAGCTTTAAAGCGGATTGACTAAGTTTTATAATTCATAAGCGGATTTGTGCTATTTTTATTTAAAATGCAGTACCGCTAATAACTAATTATCTATCAGTAAAAACGAAATAACGTATTTACGAGCAGCGCCGGATGTGGTCCGTGACAAAAAAGCGTCCCCCTCAGTCTCTTGGTGTGTGCTCTCTCTATAGCAGTTAGCAGCCAGTGTGTTACTCTGGAGCCTTATTGCTTGTTTTCGAAGAGTCAGACGAAGACTTTTTAACATGGAGGGTGAACTTGTGGATGTTTCTCAGCGGCCTACGCGACGCGTCTGGATTTAAAAATAGAAGTTCGCCACATTAGCACTCTTCAAAATGGCGTCCGCGACGGCCAAAGAAGCCAGGATTTTACAACAAAACACGGTAAAACAATTATTTCTTTGCTGAGAAAAAATATATTTCATAGCTGACGTTATAGCACAAGTTTTTCTGAGCTTGAGAGTTTCACGAAATGGTCAAATCTGCTGGATTTAAAAAAAGTAGTTCACCATTAGGACTCTTCAAAATGGCGTCCGCGACGGCCACAGAAATTAAGAACATAAAATAGACAGGGCAGCAAACTTACATACTCAGGGAATCACAAGGAACTCAGGAGACAGAGGCAACAGGAGACAATGCCAGGACAATGATAAACACAGAGATACAGACTTATTTTTGATTTGATTTGATGTTCATTCATTCATTTTAAAAGAACAATACAAAACAGTTTCATCAGATACAAGGATGAATAGACTTTTAGCTGAATGGATGGATGGATAGACAGTTAGCTGGATGGCTGGATGGATGATCTTTAACAAGTTCTAAAATCATTAAAATTTAACCTCAGCTTGTGCCTCTGACCCAACAGAACCTCCTTCAGCAGCAGAACCCTCTGTGGTTCTCTGACTTCATCAGTCTCTCTCCTGGTTCTGGAGGAGTTCTGACCCACTCTTCTTTCCATTGTTGCTTCAGTTCTTTGAGGTTTCTGCTCAGCTCTCTGAAGGTCCCACCTTCAGGTTCAGGTTCTGGACTCTGACTGGGCCGTTGATTTGATTTGATGTTTATTCATTCATTTTAAAAGAACAATACAAAACAGTTTCATCAGATACAAGAATACAAGTAGGATAAAATGAAAGGAGCAGAAAGAAGATGAAATCTTATTATATCTGCCCCTTATTTCACAGTTTGTTCAACCAATGATAACCTTCAAACTACATCACAAAATGAATAAATCTACTAATTTATCTAACTGTAATACACAAACTACATCACAAAATGAATAACTACTTAATTTTTCTAACTGTAATACACAAACACACTAAGCTACATCATATATAGTTTTTGAGCAAGTCCTTTTTGACCTTTTTCTTAAATGTATACATTGGGCAGCACGGTGGCACAACTGGTAGAGCTGCTGCCTCTCAGCGAGAAGGTTGCCGGTTCAAATCCCGGTCCGGGGCCTTTCTGGGTGGAGTTTGCATGTTCTCCCCGTGCATGCGTGGGTTTCCTCCGGGTACTCCGGTTTCCTCCCACAGACCAAAAAACATGCTTGTTAGGCTGATTGGTGACTCTAAATTGACCCTAGGTGTGAGTGTGAGAGTGGATGGTTGTTTGGTGTGAGTGAGACAGGTCCCTCTTGTAAATGAGTCCCCGTGACTCAACGAGGCTAGCCTGTATAAATAAAGGTTGAATGAATGAATGAATGAATTGATTTTGCATTTTTAACATCACTCTCCAGAACATTCCACAATCCAACTCCCTGAATTGAGGTAGACCGTCCCTTTAAGCTGGTTCTGAATTGTGGTTTGATGAATATCTGTCCCTTTAAGATTGTAATAACTTTGTCTAAATTTCTTTGGATATTTAAAGGTAATGTGTTATTATGAGCCCTATACATAACTGATAAAATACTATATTCTACCAATTCCTGGAATTTCAATAAATTTAGCTGAAGAAACAAGGTGTTTGATGGGTGACTGAAATGTTTTCTGGTGATTACTCTTACAGCTCTCTTTTGTAAAATAAAAACAGGCTTTGTAATTGTTTTGCACGCTTTTCCCCAAACCTCAATACAATAGATTAAATGTGGAACAATGATTGTGTTATACAACATATACAGAGCTTTATCAATTAAAAAATCCCTGACTTTATATACAGGTACATGAACACACAGCATGACAATCACAAACACCTGGACAACAAAATGGAGGAGATAAGCAAGACAATTAACAGAGAGACCAGGGAGTGTAGGGATGGGGACCCATCACCTGAGAGCAACATGCTTACAACTGTTATCTTGAAGTTCTAGGGTGTAGAGAGCCACAGAAACGGTTATGGTAGGCCGGATTTGGCCCACGGGCCTTGAGTTTGACACATGCGATCTAGTGGTACTAAAAGTAACAAAAGAAGAAAAAAAAAAACAGCCAAATATGTCAGCAGTTTAGCTAACAGACTTTGGAATGGGTACATTTTGTCCTTGTCAAACCTGTTGAAGAGAACCAAACTAAATACTCTGAAACTCAAACAACTTACTGTATAACAGTTCATGCACCGCTAGTTGGCAGTGTAGTGCAAATATTGCATAACTTGCTGCTACCAATTGTTGAATTTAATTAGCGGATTAGAATTAGCTTCCCCTAATTTTCACAAGACATTAGTGCTTTTGAAATTGCGGACCTAAATAAATTAATTAGTGCTTTAGAAATAGTGGAACTAATTTTTGGATTAGCGTTGCCCACCACTGCATGACACACTATGTGAGGAAAGTCTTGCTGTTTTGCCTCTGAAAGGGACAACAAGAGGGGATGATTTATTAAAAACTTTCACTGAGTTCAGTAAAGAAAAAAAATCTACAGATGGAAAAACTTATTTCAGTGTGTACTGATGGTGCTCCGTGCATGGTGGGGAAAAACAAAGGATTTGTAGCACTGCTTCGTGAACAGGAAAAGAGACCCATTTTAAGTTTTCACTGCATCCTACATCAGGAGGCGCTTTGTGCTCAGATCTGTGGCGAGCAGCTTGGTGAGGTGATGTCGCTGGTCATTCAGGTGGTCAGCTTAACCTCACTACATATCAACCAGACTACAAGGCCATCAGCAAAACCATGCAGCACCAGAAGTCACATTAATGGTAAGAAATACTTTATTTATCATTGTTAACAACAGCATAACAATGTTATTAAAAAGCATTCAGATACTTATTGTACTTTAAAAGTGTTGGGCTTCATAAAATGTACACATTTACTTGTTTTTAGTTTTGAAAAATATTGTACGGCTCTCACGGAATTACAATTTAAAATATGCGGCGTTTATGGCTCTCTCAGCCAAAAAGGTTCCCTACCCCTGATCTAAACAGTAGGTATCTGTTCACGTTAGCCGCTAACTGCTAAAAGAGCAATTTTTTTATAGCTCTAAATATCTTCTGCAGCTAATAGTTTGTAAATGACCACCAAATAATTACGCTCTGTAAGTTTCAAGAAAATACGCGGTGTGGTTTATGAGTTATCTTGCTAAAAAAAACAGCTAACAACATAGCTAATGTAGCTACATCCAGAGCATGAGGCGGGTAACGACACAGTCAGTCCGACCAGAGGAGGCTTTTTTCGGACACATGAGCTAGAAACGGTCTGGAAGTGACCCCTAGCAGACAAAAGTGGTACTGCACCATTTTTTGCCCAAAATGAAAAACGGCGATATCAGAGCCAAAAATGGGTCTAAAAATATGGGGAAAAAAATCCATAAATAACACGCTTCGGTGTATAACACGCAGGATATTCAAATGAGTAAAAAAAACTGCGTGTTATAGCCCGATTTTTACGGTAATAGCCATGCGCACAGTCAGGTAAGATGAACTCTGCCCCACTGTTAGATTGATGAGTCTTGTTGTACACCATTATACATGATAGGGTGTATGGTTTGGTGTTTTTGATGCCAAATCTGTAGGATTAGATTTAATCAAAATTACAGAAGAATAGAGCCCACCTGGCTTGCCTTGGGATGTCTCTTGGCTGTTTTTAGGTATTCAAGGTTCTTATGATTGGTCCAGACTTGGAAAGTTTCTTTGGTGCCCTCTAGCCAGTGCCTCCACTCCTCGAGGGCCAACTTGACCACCTGTAGCTCACATTCACCCAAATCATAATTACGTTCAGCTGAGGAGAGACTCCTAGGAAAAAAGGCACAAGGACAAACTATCCCCTCCCTGCAATGTTGGCTAAGTACACCCCCTACACCAGTACTAGATGTGTCAACTTCCATCAAGAAATACTTGTCAGGGTCAGGTGAATGTAAACTGGGGGTAGTAGAAAACAGACTCTTAAAAGTAGTAAATGCGAACTCAGCTGGCTTGTTCCAGACAAACTTGGTTTTAGAGGATGTGAGAATGTGAAACGGGGCTGACATCAGACTACAGTTTTTAATTAACTTCCTATAGAAGTTAGTAAAACCTAGAAATCATTGCAATTGCTTCCTGTCCCTGGGTGTTGGCCAGTCCAGAACTGTAGAGACCTTGTATATGTCCATGGTTATTTTATCAGGCAAAATTACAAAGCCTAAGAAAGATGTGGAAAACTGTTAGAGCACACACTTAAGCCCACAGTATACTCCTGCGTATGTCCATGCACAGAGGTACGCATGTACATACGCAGAGGTACAAGCATACCCCCATAGGGCTTGTACATGCAAAGCTCAATTTTTATGACTGCATACTCATTTGTGGTGTCGTACAATAAATAGCCCGGCATCGGACTGTTTTGTATGTGATACCATTTTATTAAATTCCCCTTCTTCATCCCTGATCTGGCCTTTTATTTTGTGTTTTTTCCAAAAGGCAAGTGATCTCTTCATCCTCCGTTGACACCATAACTGAAATGATAAGAAATTAACAAATTTGTTATGAGCGAATTAAACTCAGGTCTAGTGTGACTGCGGGAGGGTCTGGATATTTCCTGGTGGGCTGGTCTGATGTGTGGGCTGTAGGGCTAGCGCTCTCTGTTTTTTTGTTGTTGTTTTTTAGAACTTTTATTAACAACATATAAACACAGAACACTGTTGCGGTTGAGGCTGCTAGCACTTTTTTCCTTTATTTTCCCGACCTGTGAATGAGTTCAGTAAGTGTGTCAGCAAATGACCAATCGGCAACCTCAATTTGTCCCGTAGGTAAACGCTCCTTCAAGTCCTTGTCTGTGGAGCTGCACTTTAGCCGTTCAGGACAGATGCTCGAGTATGATGTCTGAATCCTCTGTGTACGTACGTGCAGACGTACACGTGGACATACGTACGTGGGAGTTTACTCGGAGCTTTAGCTTCAACAAACATATATGTTTGTAGAAGAACAGATCTGACGTGTTTATGATGGGAAGTGATGTCTCTGGAGAAGATGAATATATCATCTTATTAAATAAAGACAAATTGGTTAACCATATCCCTTAGCACATCATTAACCATAGATTTGAATACAGCAGGAGTGTTAGTAAGACATGGCATGACCAGATACACATGGTGTCCATTGCAGGGTCAGAATTTGCTCAGAGAGACAATATTAAACCCAGTGGTGCAGACATAATCTCCGAGACCAGGAAGTATAAAAATAAACACTTTAATAAGAATAAACAAATAGCTGTCGTGGCAGCAAAAACACTTACATGAACCTGTAACAAGGGACCTAGGGGAATACCAGACGATGCGCAGACAAAGGACAAGACTCACAGACCAACTATATATACACAGACAAGACAGGACATAATTACAAACTCCTGGAAACACAAGCATAAATTCAGGTTAAATAATTAAGGAGACACAAGGTACACAGACAAGGGATGGCCACAGGATGGAGCCATCCTGACAGTACCCCCCCCCCCACCTCAAGGACACCTCCAGGTGTCCCCAAGAAAAAATCTTCCTCAAAAACCTAGGGCGGGCGAAGGGAGGAAACTGCAAGGATGGAGGGCACAAGGAAGACAAAGGGACAAAAGCAAAACACAAGGGCATGAAACCAAAAACCGGAAGGACGAGGCCTGGGAGCAAACACAACTAAACATGAAGACCATGGAAACCAAACATAACTAAACATAAAAACTGGACTATGGAAACTAAACATGACTAAACACAAAAACTACACTAAGGAAACTACACATAACCAGATCAAAAGCTCTGGAAACTAAACACAAAGACCAAACTCAAGAAATCACCATAAGACCAAAGAGGGTGACCAGGAGATCGAAATCAGGCAATGGTCGGTCGGGCGGCTGGAAGGTCATCCAGCACGACGAGCAGTCTTAGGGGGGTGGCTGGGAAGCCGTCCAGCATGACGAGCAGTCTCAGGAGGGCGGCCGGGAGGACATCTACCACAACAAGCAATCTCAGGGGTCCGTCGGGAGGTCGTCCATCAGAGGTCACAAGCGAGGAGTCAGCATGCGTGTGGTCTGCAGGTGGCGAGTCGTCGGGCGAGTCAGGCAAGTCGTCGGACGTGTAGTCGGGCTATGAGTCGTCAGGCGAGGAGTTGTCAGGCGAGGAGTTATCGGACGAGGAGTCTGCAGGTGACGAGATACCTAACGAGGAGTCTCCAAGCGAGGAGTCGCTATGCGTGCCGTCAGCGGGAGTCGAAGAGCTGAGTGAAGAGTCTTCTGTGGACATCAAAGAGCTAAGCAAAGAGTCTTCTACCGACATCGAAGAGCTGAGCGAAGAGTCTTCTGTGGACGTCAAAGAGCTAAGCGAAGAGTCTTCTGCGGGTGTTGAAAAGCTGAGCGAAGAGTCTACTGCTAGTGTAGGCGTCTGGAGGCGTTGAGACACCTGGAGGCGTTGAGAAGTCTGGCGTTGAGATGTCTGCGGCGCTGGGACCCTCTGTAGAGGCAGAGGTGTCGGCGACGTGAAGATCCTTTGTAGAGATAGAGGCGTTGGCGGCGCTGGGACCCTCTGTAGAGGTAGAGGCGTCGGCGGCGTTGGGACCCTCTGTAGAGGTAGTGGCGTCGAGAGATGCTGGAGAGTTGAAATCTTCTTCGGTAAAGGTTGGATCAGAGGTCACAAGCGAGGAGTCAGCATACGCGTGGTCTGCAGGTGGCGAGTCATCGGGAAATTCAGGCGAGGAGTCGGGCGTGTAGTCGTTAGGCAAGGAGTTGTCGGGTGAGGAGTCTGCAGGTGGAGAGACGCCCAGTGAGGAGTCGCTAAGGAAGGAGTTGCCATGCGTGCGATCAGCGGGCATCTAAGAGCTGAGCTAAGAGTCTTCTGCAAACATCAAAGAGCTGAGCGAAGAGTCTTCTGCGGACGTTGAAGAGCTGAGCGAAGAGTTTTCTGAGGACGTCGAAGAGCTGAGCGAAGAGTTTTCTGAGGACATCGAAGAGCTAAGCGAAGAGTCTTCTGAGGATGTCGAAGAGCTTAGCGAAGAGTCTTCTGCGGACGTTGAAGAGCTGAGCGAAGCGTTTTCTAAGGACGTCAAAGAGCTGAGTGAAGAGTTTTCTGCGGACGTCGAAGCGCTGAGCGAAGAGTCTTCTGCGGATGTTGAAGAGCTGAGCGAAGAGTTTTCTAAGGACGTCAAAGAGCTGAGTGAAGAGTCTTCTGCGGACGTTAAAGAGCTGAGCGAAGAGTTTTCTGAGGACGTCGAAGAGCTGAGCGAAGAGTCTTCTGCAGATGTCGAAGAGCTGGGCGAAGAGTCTTCTGTGGATGTTGAAGAGCTGAGCGAAGAGTCTTCTGCGGACGTCAAAGTTCTAAGAGAAGAGTCTACTGCAGACATCGAAGTGCTGAACGTAGAGTCTTCTGCATATGTTGAAGAGCTTAGCAAAATGTCTTCTACGGACGTCAAAGAGCTGAGCGAAGAGGCTACTACAAGGGTAAAGACGTCTGGAGGCGTTGAGATGTCTGGAGGTGTTGAAACGTCTGGAGGAGTTGAGACATCTGGAGTTATTGAGACAGCTGACGTTGAGATGTCTGCTGTGCTGGGACCCTCTGTAGAGGCAGAGGTGTTGTAACGTGAAGACCCTCTGTAGAGATAGAGGCGTTGGCGGCCCTGGAACGTTCTGTAGAGGTAGCGGCGTCAGCGACGTTGGTACCCTCTGTAGAGGTAGAGGCATCGAGAGATGCTGGAGAGTCGAGATATTCTTCGGTACAGGTTGGATCTTCTTCGGTAGAGGTTGGATCTTCTTCGGTAGAGGCTGAGTCTTCTGCGGTAGAGTCAGGAGCCGAAGAACCGGAACCAGGAACCGAAGAGCCAGAACAAAGAGTCGGAGAGCCAAAACCCGGAGCCGAAGAACCAGAAGCCGAAGAACCAGGAATCGAAGAATCAGGAGCCAAAGAATCAGGAGCCGAAGAACCAAGAATCGAAGAATCAAGAGACGAAGAATCAGGAGCCGAAGAATCAGGAGCCAAGGAACCAAGAGCTGAGGAACAAGAAGACAAAGAACTAGAAGATGAAGACCTAGGAGGACCAGGAGCTGAAGAGCCTGCAACTGATAATTTGGGCAAGGAGTCTGCAGCCGAACAGCCGGGCGAGGAGTCTGCAACCGAAGAGCCGGGCGAGGAGTCTGCAGCCAAAGAGTATGCAACAGGCAAGTAGTCCACCATCGAGTCTGCAGGCGAGTGGTCCACCATCGAGTCTCTAGGCGAGGAGTCCACCATCGAGTCTGCAGGCAAGTAGTCCACCATTGAGTCTGCAGGCGAGGAGTTCACCATCGAGTCTGCAGGCAAGGAGTCCACCATCGAGTCTGCAGGCGAGGACTCCATCATAGAGTTTGCAGGCATCAAATCAGCTGAAGAACCACAAAGCGAAGAGCCAAGAGACAAAAAAACATGAGATGAGAGAACAGGAGCAGGAACAGTAGCTGAAGAGTCTGTAGCTGAAGAGTCATGTAAGGTGTCTACAGCCGAAGAGCCGGTAGGTCCTGTCTGCCATCAATATCTGCCATGGCGGCAACAGCGCGGTCCAGGACCAGACCAGGAACCCTCCTCAGACTCAGGACTTCCCTCAGCATGGGAAACATCAGCTAAGATCCCCTTTGAGCAGGACACATGAGGAGCATCTTCAGAAACGGGCCTTGCAGATGCTAGAGAGACTACAGGTGCTGAACCATCTGTGTTGGGTGTTTTCAATGTCCTAACACCATCCAGAAACTGCTGGTACTCAGGAAACTGGGTCATAATGTCTTGTGACAATAAAAACCTTATCCATGAGGGATAGCACATAATCAAAGCTGTCCGGGTTATTTTTAGCATAAGAAAACAGTCTTTGTAGATTAAAGTTTATGTGATGGATGTCAGGAATATTTATCACCCCTGAAGGCTCTCTTGGGGTGACCTCTGCTGGAGAGAATGAATATTGTTCTGTTGACTGACCTACGGGCTGGCCCCCGTTCACCTGATCTCTAGATTAACCGGGGAAGAGTGAGTGGTGACAAAATCCATCCCCATGGAAATGCTGTGATTGTTTTCACCGGACCGAGCAGGAGCAGCTTCGAGCGACAGTGAGGTGTTGGTTTCCACCCTCACTGGAAACCTAGGATGTGAGGTGATGGAACTCGCCTCCACTGGAGCGTTGGAGTCACATCCAAGAAACTCGGGTTCGTCGGACCAAGTCTGATCAGCTGACCATGACGGAGGTGTGGTTGACCGCTTCCGGGTCTTCCTTTTGCCGCTNTATATAGTGCCTTTCTATCTTAGCAAGAGTGCTTTACACTACAATCTTTGGCCTCATTTATCCATTCATACAGCACTCTACTATATCTGTACAAAGATTAATAAGTGCTTTAGATCACATTCATACACCAGTGGGACACACATTGGAGGCAAGTGTTCAGTGTCTTACCCAGGGACATTTCAGCATTTGGCTGCTAGTGGAATCAAGCCCCCAACTCCCCCATTAAAGTACAACTGCTCTAACAGGGGCCGAGATGGTGTAGAGGCAGGGCAGCCGGCTCAGGACCAGAAGGTCTCGGGTTTAATCCCCTGTCACGGCATACCTCGTTGTGTCCCTGGGCAAGACACTTAACCCTGAGTTGCTCCCGGTAGGACAGGCAGCGCCTTGCAAGGCAGTCTACCACTACCTGTGTATGAATGTGTGTATGAATGGGTGGATGGTTGGTACTGTGAAGCGCTTTGGGGCCCCGTAAAGGGGGATGGAAAGCGCTATATAAGTAAGCTTCATTTACCATTTACCATAACCACTCAGCCACAGCTGCCCCATATATTTATGTACAGTAATCCCTTGTTTATTGCGGATGCTATTTTCCAACCCCCACCTCACCCCCTGTAACAAGTGAAAATCTGCTAAGTAAAGTCAGATTTATTAACATAGCATATTTAAAACAGAAAGTGTTACCAAAGTGCTTAACAAAAGGATCACAGCATCAAATAAAAAGTAACAAGATAGAATTATAGCATCAGAAATAAAAACAGAAAACATACAAAGTAATTACTGTAGAAACAATGAAATACTTAAATAAGTTGTGTCAAATGTCAAGTAATAATAACAAAAAAAAAACATAAACACAGTTAGAAAGAATGAAATGCTAAATCAGATCAGATGACCATCTGTTAAATAGGAATAAAACAAAAAGCATAAACACAATCAGATTCAGTGAAAAATTGAATCTAAATTGGATCACCCTATTACGCGACGCGGGAGCAACATGGCAACATGGCGAGAGCTGAGCTCCAACTGAAAGCAACATAAAACTAAGAAATATATATATATATCTGGCACGAACTGAACATCGCGGACGAACTGAAGAGTCGCCACCAGAAGCCACGAGCTGAGCTGGCTGACCGATTTTGAATCTTTGATTGGAGGGGGCCGAGCGCGGATCTGTGAGCTTTACGTCTCGAGCCACAGGCTAAGCTGGCTAGCCGACCTGAAGCCGCCGCGACCAGAGAGGGCTGAACGCCGCATGGACTGAAAAGCCGTCGACAGGTATCGTGTGCAGACCTCGGAGTGCAGACCGAAGGAGGCTGAGCGCTGTGCAAGTACCGGTGTACCGCTGTCGGGAGCTACGAGCTGGGCTAGCATCGGAGCGACGTGCTGTGCTAACTGAGCTAGCATCCGAGCTGGGCTAACATCGGAGCTACATGCTGTGCTAACTGAGCTAGCATCTGAGCTACTGTGACTGTGACCGCCGCCTGGAGCTTCGAGCTGGACCGAGCGCCGTGTGCGAACCGGACGACCGCCACCTGGAGCTGGGCTGGTGTTGGAGCTGTGCCTGGAACTACGTGATGTGCTAACTGGGCTAACATCGGAGCTGCGGAGACCGGAGGAGGCCAAGCGCCGTGCGTGAACCGTAGGACCGCCGTCTAAGCCGGGCTAGTGAGCAAACCTCTTCGGATAACAGATCTGATTGCTGCAGGCTGCTGAGACCGTGAGTTCTGATCTAATAACTGCTGATCTGTGGTGCTGCACTGCTGGGCCACAGCCACCATCGTTAGGCCTGTGAGCCTCGTGGAAGGGCCACGTGGTTCAGCAAACAAACCAGAGACCTGCTACCATTAGATTACAAACTCTGTAAGTATGACGAGAGGTAAAGGACCAAAGTCACCAGACTCGAAGGGAAACCACTCAACAGAAATGCAAGACTAAAGCAGAAATGCAAGACTTTAAAATTTCACTCAACTTTAGGGGTGAATAAATAGAAAAATTATCAGCAAAAATGGATTCCCAGGCTGGTCTGGTTAATGAAATAAGACAACTAAAAGATCTGATAGTTAGCCAAAACAATAAAATTGCTGAACTGGACTAAAACATAGATGACTTAGAACAATACACAAAGCAAGACAACTTGGTGATCTCAGGACTTGATGTTAGTAAGTGTCAGACATATAAAAGAGCTCTTACTAACAATGACCAAACTGAGAATGCACCTCAGGAAGAACAAGAGACTCTGGAGGATTGTGTAGTTGCTTTTTTTCAGAACATGGACATTGACATAGGCTATGGGGACATTTCGTTCTGTCACACCCTGCCCAGTAAATCACAAAAATTCGGGCCGTCAGTAGTCGTCAAGTTCATTAGCAGGAATACAAAAAACTATGTTATGCAAGCAAAAAAAAATCTGCGGGGATCAAACGTTTACATAAATGAACATCTAACAAAAAAATGGAAACATTGCACATCAAGCAAGGTGGTTAAAAAAACAGAATAAAATAGCATCAACATGGACAAGAAATGGATACATCTTTATCAAAACACAGGAAGGGTCTCAGCCTAAAATGATAAAAGAGCTGAAGGATCTGGATGAATTCAGGAAATGAAAAATTACAAATCAATGAAACAACTCACACTCAAAATGGATAAAATATACAGTGAAATGAACAAATACATTAGAACATGACATCATACGAAGACTCAGAACCTAAAATATATAATGTTGAAAATGTGATTGATGCAAATTTTTTTCCTGTAATAAAAGATAGCGAATATTATAATGAAGAGCAGTTTAATGACATCAATATATCAAATGGAGTTCTCTCTATTATTCACTTTAATAGCAGAAGTATAAATGCAAACATATCCAAAATAACAGATTACTTAAAACAGTTAAATAGAACTTTTACGATAATAGCGCTGTCAGAGACATGGCTCAATGATGATAACACAAGTAATATTCACATCGAGGGGTATGAATTATATCATATGAACAGAAATAATAAAAGAGGTGGTGGAGTCGCTCTATTTGTCAATAATGAAATAAAATGTAAATTAAATAGTGAAATGTCAATAATAGTTGATAATATTATGGAAATGATAACAATAGAAATAATAAACAAAAACGATAAAAACATAATAATAAGTTGTGTATATAGATCACCAGGAGCAAATATAGAAATATTCACGGATAAAATCTTGGAGCTAATGGAGAAGAGTTTTAATAAAAATGTTTTTTTGTGTGGAGACTTTAACATTGATATGGGAAATAAAACAGATTCAAATAACATAAGCACATTTATAAACTCAATGTACAGTTTAAATATGTATCCATTGATATCAAAGCCAACAAGAATTACAACTCATAGTGCCACAATAATTGATAATATTTTCACAAATATAACAAATGGGGACGTGATAGGTGGTATCTTAACGACCGACTTAAGTGATCATTTACCAGTTTTCACAATCTATAAAAATGATCAAAACATCACAAAAGCAGTTACAATGAAGAAAAAGATCATAAACACGTCAAAAAGAGTTTTGGAAAAATTGAAAGAGGATCTGGATAAACAAGACTGGAGTGATGTGTATGTTGATGATGCGAACAGAGCATATGATGAGTTTATGAATATCTTGGAGGCTCTGTATGAAAAGAATTGTGTGCAAACAAATCATACAAAGAGAAATACGGTTGATCAACCATGGATGACAAAAGGGTTGAGAAATGCTTGTAAAAAAAAGAATTATTTGTATTCATGTTTCTTGAAATTGCGAAGTCAGAGCGCTGAAGAAAAATATAAAAAGTATAAAAATAAATTAGTAGGGATTATAAGGAAACATAAGAAAGAATATTATAGTAAATTATTAGATAAAAGTAATGGTGATATGAAAGCAACATGGCGAGTAATGAATAGTGTCCTGAAGAATCATAAAACAAAAACTGGTATTTCAAAATACTTTGTAAAAGACAACGATGAAATTCATGATGAAAATGAAATTGTAAATGGATTTAATCAATATTTTGTGAATGTTGGATCAAGCCTTGCAGCTAAAATACCAAAAGCAGATAATAATGTGATCCATTCAATTAAAGGTTGTGCAAATAGTATTTTTCTAAATGGAACTAACAAAGAGGAAATAATGAATGTAGTAAAAAATCTTACAGACAAGAGATCAAGGGACTGGGTGGACATGGATATGATGTTTGTAAAGGACATAATGAGCCATGTTATTGAGCCGTTTACATACATATGTAATTTATCATTTTCAACAGGAATATTTCCAGATAATATGAAAGTAGCTAAGGTAGTTCCTCTTTTTAAAAATGGTGATAAATGTGTGTTCAACAATTATAGACCTATATCCTTGTTACCACAGTTTTCAAAAATTCTTGAAAAACTATTTGTAAACAGACTAGATCAATTTATAGATAAACAAAATATTCTAAGCAACAGTCAGTATGGGTTTAGAGCAAAAAACTCTACATCAATGGCTCTCATGGAATTAATGGAACAAATAACTACTGCTGTCGATCAAAAACAATATTGTATCAGTATTTTTGTTGATTTAAAAAAAGCATTTGATACTATTGATCACACCATTCTCCTTGAAAAACTGAACAAATATGGTATTAGAGGACCAGCATTACAGTGGGTATCTAGCTACTTGAAAGATAGGAAACAATTTGTACAAATAAATGATGTAAGATCTGACCTCTGTAATATCACATGTGGAGTTCCCCAAGGCTCTGTACTTGGACCAAAGCTATTTATTTTATATGTGAATGACTTGGTAAATGTGTCAGGACTCCTTAAATGTGTACTTTTTGCTGATGATACCACATTTTTCTGTTTAGGTGAAGATATAGAACAAATGTTGGAATTGATAAAGACAGAATTTGTCAAGATACAAACTTGGTTTAAAATAAATAAATTATCATTAAATCTAGAAAAAACTAATTACATGATATTCAGTAATAAAAAGAAAACTGTTGATGTTCCACTCAAAATTGAGGGTGTTGAGATTTGTAGAGTGAGTGAGGTGAAGTTTTTGGGTGTTATCATTGATGACAAACTGACATGGAAACAACACATAAATTCTGTAAGAATAAAAATAGCTAAATCGATTGCAGTACTGTACAAAGTCAGAGACCTATTGAATGATAAAGCTCTGTATTTGTTGTATAACACAATCATTGTTCCACACTTAAAGGGGACCACATGTAAGTATTTAAAATTTTTATGTTATGTCTGTGTGCTATCTTGACAATATTAATTCATTTTAATACACAAAATAATTCTTAGATAATTAATTATACCCTTTTTAATTCTGCCATTTTTAACTTTCGTTTTGAACGACCGGTTTCTGATACTGAGTTCTGAAGTCCACGCCCTTCAACGATCTGTTTACGCCCTCTGCACAGCCAGTATCTGTAATGTGTTGTTGTTTTAAAATTAGCTCTTTTTTTATTACTCATTTGACTTACTGTTAGTGCTAGCTTAAGATAACTTACCGAAACCCGTCTGAGCGCGCCGCAATTTGCTGCTCCTTTTAGCATTAGACCACCCGAATCCGATGCTAATGTTAGCTTGTTCCTCTTCCGGTGTTCGCCAGCTCCGCTCGTTGCACGCGGAGATTTTGGGAGTTATCGCTGTTCCAGTCAAGACAACACAAAGTTCACCAAGTGTCTCCCGTAAATTAATCCGTAAGGAGAAGGTCCTCGCTGCTGCGAGGCTGCTGCGAGGCTGCTGCGAGGCTGCTGCGAGGCTGTACAGTTGAAGCTCCGCTCCATCGCGCCAGAAGAGGGTCCCGTTGCAACCGGTCCCTACGCCGGGGGTCCGCTCGTTTAATTTTTGCCGGCTGCGCGTTGGGAGCGATCGCAAATACACTAAAAATTGAACTAAAACATAAAAATAACAATTATACTTTATTTATAAAGCCATTTAAAAAACCACAGCTGCAACAAAGTGCTGTACACATGAAATTAATAACATATAAACAAAAGATGAGATGAAATCATGAAAAACAACAGTCATGTGTTTAATACAGAAGTGGGTTGAGCCTAACATGGGGTTGCTAGGTGAGGGGCTGGACTCAGGTTGGGGTGGGTTGTCCTCTCTCGCTTTTGACGTCACAAGCGAGATTGACTTCCAGTTTATTTCAAAAACGAAACCTATATTATCACAGTAAAATAAATCTACTTAGAGTAAATAAACCACTGGGTGCATTTTTTTGGCCTTTGGACTGTTTTTTTATGAAGTAAATACCCAAAGTTGAGTAAAAAAACATTAAAAAGTGAATTTTGAATGTGTGGTCCCCTTTAATCTATTGTAGCCTGGTTAAAACCAGACCCTTGTCCTTCACTTCGCTTCAGACAAGGGTCTGGGACTTGTCCATTGAAAAACGATTCTTGTTGGAGGCGTGGCCTCTGCCTGAGGAACAAAACCATTGGATCTTAGAAAAATTTTGAACAGGTAAAGCATTCTGCTCCCTCCCCCTCAGAGCTCTGCCGAACTTGACATCTGCTCCGCCTCCTGCTGAATTTTCTCTCGCTGCCTGCATTCTGTGTTTATAACGTTTGAAAAAAATTAAATAAAACCATGTAGCGCTGGTCCAGAAGACCAGAAAATATGCAGGGACTCGGGCAGCAACGTAAAACCCTATTTTAATTCTCTCGTGACAACCTCAGTCATTTCCTTATTCTTTGCACAGCAGCGGCGCCGGAGAGAGAGGAGGAGGAGAGCGATCACTTGACTTTTGGCAAAAAAACAAAATAAAACTCCAGATAAGAGATTAAGAAGGGGAATTTAACACATTTGTGTCAAATATAAAACAGTCCTGCATCGCTTTGAATGAGAACATGCGGCTGCGCGCTGGCTCTGGCTGCGCTGGGACAGGTGGAACTCAGCGGAGAGGAGGAGGAGGAGGGAGGAGGGAGCGATAACTTGACTTTTGGCCAAAAAAACAAAAGAAAACTCCAGATAAGGGATTAAGAAGGGGAAATTAATAAATTTGTATCACATATAAAACAGTCCTGCATCGCTTTGCATCGCTTTGAATGAGAACATGCGACTGCTCGCTGGCTGCGCTGGGACAGGTGGGGGCGTGGGTTAGGGGCCAAAAACTCTGCCCCTTCTGTTCTCTGATTGGTCCGGTCAAAAATCTACCGGAGAAATCGTTGTCTATGGCAGAAGTCCCAGACTGTGCAGTGAAGGGAAATGAGAATTGAGCGGAGCTGTGCAGGAAGGCGAGGGCCAGGCTAATCTATTGTATTGATGTTTGGGGGAATGCGTGTAAAACAATCACAAAGCCTATTTTTGTATTACAGAAAAGAGCTGTAAGAATTATCACTAGAAAACATTACCGTCATCCATCAAGTACATTATTTTATCAACTGAAGTTATTGAAGTTCCATGATTTGGTAGACTATAATATTTTATCAGTTATGTATAGGGCTCAAAATAATGCATTACCTTTAAATATCCAAATGCATTTTGTTAAAAGACAAAGTTGTTATAATCTTAAGGGGACAGAGATGTTTGTAAAACCACAATTCAGAACTAGTTTGAAGGGACGTTCTACCTCAATCCAGGGAATTAGATTATGGAATGGCTTGGAGAATGTAGTTAAAAATGCCAAGTCAATGTTTACATTTAAGAAAATGATCAAAACAAATGTGTTAAAAAAAATATATGAAATAGCGTAATGTGTATTGTATTAGTTAGAAAATTAGAAAGAGTTAGTCATTTTGTACTGTTGGTTGAAGATTATTATTGTTTAATCTGATTGTTGGAAAAAAGGGGCAGATATAATAAGATTTATTCTTCTTTCTGCTACCTTTCATTTTTTTATATTTTGTACATTATCATTTATGGGATTGTCTTGTATTGTTTCTTTTGTAAAAAAAAATGAACAAATTTAATAAATGTAAACATAAACATAAACAAATGTCAATGAGTACAAGTGTGTTTTCAGGAGAGTTTTAAAAGCAGAGACTGAGGTGGCCTGTCGAATGTTTATGGGCAGAATATTCCAGAGTTTAGGGCTCACGACTGAAAAGGCTCAATCTCCTCTGAGCTTCAACCTGATTTTTAGAACAGTCTAAAGCAGCTGGTCTGATGATCTCAAAGCCCAAGAAGGAACATAAGGATGAAGAAGGTCAGAGAGGTATGAGGGGGCAAGGCCATTAACACATTTGGATGTCAGCAGGAGAATTTTAAAATCGATTCTGACCCGCACAGGAAGTGAGTGAAGCGAGGACAGAACTGGTGAGATGTGCTCAAACCACAAATGTGCAAAGCAGCAATGTTATATTTATTTTAGTTTTAATATACTGTATGTGAAGGCTTTAGAAGCCCTTCCCACACTCTTGCAATGTTCTAAACTCTTAAACCCAACAACACATGTACAGTATGTCGCTACTAAATTTTACTGACTAGGCTCTGCAGAAGAGGGATGGCTCTTATTCCAGTCTGACTCGGTTCTGGTCTAACTCGGTTCCGTTTTTGCAGACCTACTTGTAACGTGATGGTGGTGCGTAGGAGGAGAGCTAGCTTAGCATTAGCAACATGTGCTCTGGCGTAGCTTGGAAAAGAGCGACAGAACGTTGATTCCCACTTGCACTTTATTACATTACTTAGAAAACCATACAATGCCAGGTCTCCACGGCGCTGTCTAATATTCATACATGAATATATACAAAGTAGAAGTATATAGAGTATAGTCCATATACTTCACCACTCGTTACAGAAGTTGAGCAGAGCAGCTAATGTGTACACACAATCCAGTTCCCAGCTATATACTGTTGACTTCTATAATGAGTCATGACATATCAAATAAAGGAGGCAACCTTGTGTGGCATTAGAAAGATACTACAACAGTAATATACTGACTACACCCTGCAGAACGAAGCCCACTAAACTCAAACCTACAACATACTTATGGTGAATCCAGACCAAATGCGTTTTCTACTGCAGGAGCGTCCAGTTTACATGCAAAGTCAATGGGGGACGCGCCTCCAGGCGTCTCTTGGCATCTGGCGTCACGTCACGTGCGTATTGAGCGTGCTGGAAAGCGTTTTTCGTGCACGTAAACCCGCGTCAGCCTCCAAACCACGCATTCACCATGCTGAAGATTTTCGCCGTTCAAACTCGTGAACGCGTGTCCGACCAATCAGGAGAGTCGGGTGGAGGAGAAAGGGGGAGTCCGCTATGTGACGCGGAAACGAGGGGGCGGGGGTAATGCGCAACTATGTGACGTATTGTTTGTGGGACACAGAAAAGACCCGCGAGGTCGTGTACTATGGAAGAGAAACTCATTGTAGCTGTGTGTTCGCGACAATTCCTTCACGACCAGTCAAGTCTGCTCTACAGGGACAAAAATAAAAAGCTCCTTGCCTGGCGGAGTGCAGAGAGGAACTCGGTGTACCGGTAAGCTCCTCCCCCCCCCCGCCGCCGCAACGCAGCCGCAATTTCACGTTCTGGTTTGAACACCACTGGGTCCAGTGCGTCCACTTGCGTGCGTGTCGAGCTTTTTTGCCGTTGAAAAGGCGTTCGGTCTGGATGTACCATTATATGTACAGTACAGTAGCTTCTAAATTTTACTTACTTGCATGTCCCCACTCAAAGGTCCTCATTGGCCGATTGAAAGAGATGAAAAATGTGCCAGTGGGCTCTGGATGGACTGCTGGACCTTTGGCCACACACGTCTGCTGAGGGCTCTTTATCAGCCAGTTGAAAGATATGAAAAACATGCCGGTGAGCTCTGGGTGGACCGCCGGACCTTCGGGGCATGTTCCCACTCGGATGTCCATGTGGGTGGGCTTCCAGATTTCAAGATTCACTGATGGGTCTGGAGGTCTGGTTCTGGTCCGGTTCAGTGCAGCTCTGAGTACTGAAGCATATTTTGTGGGGGTAAGACCTTCGGTTGGCCGGCGTGGACTGGAGGTGGTCGACTGAATCCAAGTCTGGATGAAAATATCACAATGGGCTCTGGATAAAGCCATGGATTTATGGCCAGGTGCGTCCACATGTATTTCAGCAGAAGGAAACCAAGTAGGTATCTCTTCTAACCAATAGGCATTCCCAAAGGAAGGTGTATCTGATTGGACAAAAATTAAAATAAATAAAAACAATAAAAAAACAAGGCATTACTAAATTGAATGAAGGTATCAAAATACTTTTTTTTTTTCAAATATTTATTGAAAGAATGCAGAATAAAATGCAGTACAGTATACAGTAATGTAATAACAGCTGCCAGGGGGTTACAAACATTGAGACTCAAAAGACTTATTAAGCAAGTATAACCTGAGTAAAACGGCAGGCAAGTTGTGTTGGCCGGTTCAACATTAGTGACATCTCCATAACTTCTCTTTCCGCCTCTCTTAACACAGAACTTCCGGTTACATTTCAAAATAAAAGCAACATAAATGGGTAGTGGGGAGGGCTATTATTTTATTGTATTTTTTATACAATACCTAGCCATTACATTAAAAACAAAAAATATATTTTGGTTGTTGAATTATGTGAAAAACATAATATAAACTACATAAACTACTATGTGAAAAACAGTTAAAATATTTAATAAAGAAAGAAAAATAAAGTAACAAAAATAATAAAGATAAACTGGCTTGGGACAAAGGATGTTTCCTTTAACTTCATATATTCGTTCAACCAGTCACTGCAGATAAGTGATTGTCAGTTTCTGTATGGTTTCTGCAACTGGAGCAAGTATTTCTGCTTACTCAGCTGTCTCACATTTTAAGGGTCACTCCTACTCCATGTTTCAGCTCCTTTCATCAAGTAGGCATCTCTAAATTCGGAAGGCGTATCTGGGGGCCCACATCTGATTGGACGAGGTGTGTCCGGGGGCCACATCTGATTGGACGATAGAAAAACTGGCGTGTCTGGAGGACCACATCTGATTGGATAATATAAAAATAGGCGTGTCTAGAGGGCCAAATATGATTGGACAAACAATAAAGAAAAAAAAGGCTGAACGAAAAAACAAGCCGTTTGTGTTAACCACAGACATTATGTCTAAAAACAAGGCATTATTGGCAGATTGTGTTAATTTAACTGCAGGCATACTATGTCTATGGTGTTAACCGGTTCAACATTAGCTGTGTCTCAAGTTCAACACTGGCGGCGTCTCCAAAACGTCTCTTTCTGCCTCGCTTAACATAGAACCACCGGTTAAATTTGAAAATAACAACAACATAAATGGATAGTAGGGAGGGCTAAATGTTTTTTTTTTTATTACCTAGCCATTACATTAAAAACAAAATCTGTTTTGGTTGTTGAATAATATGAAAATAGTTACAATCAATTCATAAAGAAAGAAAAATGAAGTAATTAAAATAATAATGACTCTTAAACTGGCCTTGGAACAAAGGATGTTTCCTTTAACCACATTTTCTTGTTCAACCTTTTAAAGGAGTCACTGCAGATGAGTGATTGCCACTTTCTGTAAGATTTCTGCAACTGGAGCAGGTATTTCTCCTTACTGGTTAACTTCCTCAGCTGCCTCACATTTTAAGGGTCAATCCTACTCCATGTTTCAGCTCCTTTCATAGATCAGATCTCATACAAGAGCACTTATAAAGAGTTCATTTTGTTTTTAGCTTTTCTTTTGGGCCATTATCTCGTTACAGGACTCATGATCTTTAATTGAGACCAGACTTTTTGACAAATGGGAGCAGGTTTCACTTCAGATGCTTCATATTTTATTGTACCCAGACCACACTCAAGCCAACCTGTGTCAGATCCTACAACCCAAGAACAAAAGAGAATCTTCTTGTGTTTGACAGCAGATATGACACTGTTTCTTAGAAACCTTCAGTAAAAAACAAAAAAAGACCTGATGTAACTTACCTAAAGAGCCAGTAAATACAGCTAGCCAATCAGTCAGAGTCAGAGAGTCTTTATTGTCATTTGCACCGCATGTGGTACATGTGATGAAAACGAGATTGTGTACACGAGGCCCCAGTTACATCCACAACAAATGCAAGAGAAAAACAGTAATAACATCTAGAATTAACTAAGAAAAAAACATCAACTAGTAATACACTAAGCCTAATATAGTGGGAATAAACAGCAGCACGAACATGAGTTTGTATGAGCAGATGGTCACAGATGAACACAGATGAACACAGCAACAAGAAAACAGATCAGCATCAGTATGATGTGATATTTTGCAGTGTTTATTTTTTTATTTTTTTATTTATTCATGAGTCTAACAGCCTCAGGGTAGAAGCTGTTCCTCAGTCTAGTGGTTCTACACTTGATGCTCCTCAACCTCCGTCCTGAGGGGAGTGGGGCAAAGAGTGAGTGTGCTGGATGAGTGAGGTCTTTCATGATGCAGGTGGCTCTTTTCCTGCATCTGGAGGTGTAAATGTCTGTGATGGTGGGGAGACTGACTCCAACAGACTTCTGTGCAGCCTTCACCACTCTCTGTAGAGCTTTCCTCTCTTCAACTGTGCAGCCTCCATGCCACACGTTGATGCTGGAGCACAGGACGCTCTCCACTGCACACCTGTAGAACGAGGTGAGAACTGGGCTGCTCAGACCAGCACGTCTCAGCCGTCTGCTTTAGAAATGCCTATTCTTTAGAAACACCCAATTTCAGTCTGCAGAGAACCCCTTTTCAAGCGGGAGTACAGTGTATGCTTAATGAGAGAAAACTTCTAAATGGTGGCCCCTGTCCAAAGCATTTCATTTTTTGTTAACATTTTACTGTACAGTACTGCATCCAGTACTTTCCCAATCACGTGATAATATTAAAGTTAACAATCATGTATCCTGTACAAATATTTTTGTATTTGTACAATATTATGTACTTGTAAAGGAATAAGGTGAGGTAAGGTATTTAAACACTTACTGGTCCACCATTATTGTAGATGTGCAGTTTATGAGCAGAGTTTAACTGCACAAACTGCCACCAAAGTGCGGGGTCTCAACTTTTTCAGATTAAATCAACAAATCTAACGATGTGATTAGCCAGTAATGTAATTTCACGCTTAGACTTCAATTTATATTGGTCTACCAAAATAGACCTTTTATTGAAACTATCACAAAAATTACATTAAACATTTGTATCGATATTAGCTCTGATTTAATAACTACGTTGACAAGAATTCAAATTAAAGGAAGGGAGCGACTTCCGGTTCCGGTTCTGTGAGGTGCGGACGTGGGGAATGAGCTGCTGCTGAAAAACTCTATACTTGTGCGTGAGTATTATGATAAAGCTTTGGTAAGTCCATATTTATTTAAATAAACTATATAACTAAATGTAAGATCATTTAAAAAGGTATTAAAAATTTGATAACCGATCTTTTCTCCCCCCATTATTTCCACAAAACTGGACGTGGAAACGTCGGAGAGCCTTGAGTTGTTTATCGACGATTATTTTGAAAGGTTTGTCATGAGCGACCCTAATGTAACATCCGGTGCGGGTAGCGGTTCGGCTAACACGAGCGGTAGCGGTGGCGAGTCGAAGCCGAATGCTAAACGGTACCGAGAGGGAAGCTCAGATAGCGTTTCGGAACCTTCGGTGGATAATTCAGGCTTCGTGACGATTCTGGAGTCAATTGATAAAAAGTTGTCTAGCTTGGACGCCCGGCTGGCGTTAGTTGAGGAGCTACAGAAGGAAGTAATGGGGTTGAGACAATCACTGGAGTTCACCCAGGAACAGGTAGCATCTCTAGCTAATGAAAACATCGAGCTAAAGGTAACAGTTGGACAGCTTAAAGATCAGATGTTGCAACTTTCCGGGGATAATAAAAAATTTAAAGAGTCAGTATTAGATATCCAAGCCAGAAGTATGCGGGATAATGTTATTTTCTCTGGGATTCCGGAGGGAGTGGAGGAGAATCCGGAGGCCTTGGTTCGGGACTTCTTTCAAAAACAGCTAAAGTTGCCGAGTGAAACCATTAAAGCAATTACTTTTCATCGAGTTCACCGCCTCGGGGCTAAACGGCCTGGGAACACTAGACCGCGCCCGATAATAGCTAAATTCGAACATTATAAACAAAAGGAACAGGTTAAAAGCCGGGGTAGGGAACTACGTGGGACAAATTTTAGCATGAACGATCAATATCCTGCAGAAATCCTGAGCAGAAGGAAAGTTCTATTCCCGATAAGAAAGAAAAATATAAGCGAAGGAATAAGAGCTAACATCTCTGTGGATAAACTCTATATAAACGGTCAGCTGTTTAGAGATCCAGAAGCTACTCCTTGGCTTTATTAGCCATATGATCAAGGTAAGAACTATATCGGTTGCTAATATTGATTAATATTATTAAATATAGTATTTGTTAATATTACTTACCAGATATATTTAATTTTTTTTCAGCACAGCTCGGTGGTGGGACACACTCAGATAGTGGTGATACACAAGGTGGGATGACACTTGATGTGGTAAGAGGGTGTTTTTGTTTTTTCTTATCTGAATTATGTTTCCATGTATATCATTTCTCTTTGTTTTCTTGTCTATATTTTTCTAACTCAACAATTATCAGCGCACAAGCACAAGGGTTCACACACGTCTTTGTATATCCATACAATTACTTTATGAATGAAAACTTCCCTGATTCATTTTCAAAAGAAACAGCAATTACTTTATTTAAAAATCATATATAGTTATTCATTAAGGAATATGTTTTTGTCTGGATCTATTGTTATCTTTTATATTTGTGATAGTGGGTGTGGTATAGATTTATTATCATTAGCACAAGTATGGGTTCTTTAGGGTTTGTCACATGGAACATTAATGGAGCCGGTAGCCAACATAAAAAATATAGGATTTTTAATCAGATTAAAAGATTAAAGGCAGATGTTGTATTACTCCAAGAAATTCATAAATTGGCCTCAACTGTAGATGAGCTAAAATCTTCAGAGTTTCCTAATGTATTCTCAGCCTGTTATAATTCTAGACAAAGAGGGGTAGCAATTTTAATACATAAAAATGTTAACTTCACAGTATTAGATCAGGTTATAGACCCACACGGTAGATATATAATATTAAAGTTATCAATATTTAGACAAAATTATTGTATAGTTAGCATATATGGGCCAAATGTAGACGACGCTTCTTTTTTTCATGACTTTTTTTCCACTCTATCAAAGCACATGGATTCCTCACTGGTAATGGGAGGTGATCTCAACTTTGGTTTCAATGACAAAATAGACAGACTGAATACAGTGGGAACTCAACGCAGTTGGCAATCTATAAATATAGTTAAACAGTATATGAATGATTATGGACTCTGCGATGCATGGCGTTCTTTTCACCCTGATAGCAAAGAATATTCTTTCTTTTCACATGTGCATCACTCATATTCTCGTATAGATTATTTCATAGTAAGCAATTCATTGCTGACCAACATTTCAGACACTAAGATACACACTATTGCTGTCAGCGATCATGCACCAGTTACTCTATATTTAGATTATAAAAAAGAAACTAGAAAAAATATAAATTGGAGATTCAATACATCACTGCTTCAAGAAGAAGAATTTTTGCAATATTTTAAAATAGAATGGGCATCATATTTAGAGTTGAATGATTTGCCAGGAACATCAGCATGTACACTTTGGGAGGCTGGGAAAACAGTTATGAGAGGTAAAATAATATCCTATTCAACAAATAAAAAGAAAAAAGAAAATAAACGTATTGAGGAATTAGAGAAATCCATTAAACTATTAGAAGGTCTACAAGAAGAGGAAACACAGCAAAAACTACGCAAAGTAAAATTAGAACTAAATGAAATTATTGATAAGAAAAATAAATTCTTGATACAAAGACTTAGATTAGATAATTTTGAATACGGTAATAAATCAGGGAGCTTTTTAGCTAATCAACTTAAATTAAACAAAGAAAAAACATATATATTTGGTATTAAAGATAAAGATGGAAATATAATTCATGATGAGGGAAAAGTAAACAATGTTTTTAAAGATTTCTATAAAACTCTATACACTCCACAAATAAATCCATCTAATGAGGATATTAATGAATTCTTAGAGAAAGTAACACTCCCAAAACTAGATATTAGTCAATCATCAAAACTAGACTCACCATTAACTTCAGATGAGCTCCATGAAGCAATTAAAAGCATGCCTAATAAGAAATCGCCAGGTCCTGATGGATATCCAGTAGAATACTATAAAAAGTTCTGGGATATACTGGAACCGATATTTTATAGAGTGCTACTTGAGTCAGAAGAAAATGGCAGGCTACCAACACATATGAATTCAGCCAACATTAGTCTCTTATTAAAGCCAGGCAAAGACCCAGTATTACCTACGAGTTATCGTCCAATCTCTCTCATTAATGTTGATGTTAAAATAATTTGTAAAGTCTTATCTAAAAGACTAGAGAAGATAACTCCTGTTATTATACATCCAGACCAAACCGGATTCATAAAAGGAAGACACTCAGACACAAATACACGAAGATTATATAATGTAATAGAGTATTCGTATTTTAAAAATATTGAAACAGCTATTTTTTCTTTAGATGCTGAAAAAGCATTCGATAGAGTAAATTGGAATTTCTTATTTGCTACCTTAAATAAATTTGGATTTGGGGATTACTTCATTAACTGGTTAAAAATATTATATAGTTCACCAACAGCGTGTGTCAGGACAAATAATCAATTATCTTCAAGCTTCTGTTTACAGAGGGGCACCAGGCAAGGTTGTCCACTTTCACCAGCATTATTTGCTATTTTTATTGAACCGTTAGCAGCAGCAATAAGGCAAAGTGTTGATATTAAAGGCATAAAGGGTAGAAACATAGAACATAAAATGAGTCTTTATGCTGACGATGTTTTGCTTTTTCTTGAGAACTCAGGAAACTCAATATCCAATGTTATCAAGTTAATAAACTCATTTTCAAAAGTTTCTGATTATTCTATAAACTGGACAAAATCTACAGTGCTTCCGATAAATTGTGTGTTTAATAATTCTCTTAATGAAAGACTACAATCAGGTAATATTAAATATTTAGGTGTTAATATCTCTCCTAAATTGGAGGATTTAATAAAATTAAATCATATCCCATTATTAAAGAAAATTGAAGACGATCTTACTAGATGGAGATCTCTACCCATATCACTTATGGGAAGAGTTGCCTCAGTAAAAATGATGGTGCTGCCGAGAATAAATTATTTATTCTCAATGATTCCAAATAAACCTTCAAATGAATGGTTTAAGTCCCTGGACTCTTCTATATCTAAATTCCTTTGGAACAATAAAACTCCGCGTATTAGTTTAAAAACATTACAAAAATCTAAAGATACCGGAGGATTAGAACTTCCAAACTTTTATTACTACTATTTAGCAAACAGATTACAATATATATCAAAGTGGTTAAAACCGAATGCACTAGATGAAACTTGGATAGATATAGAACAAACTTTATGTAATAATATTAGGATTTCAGATCTACCATTTATCAGTACAGATTTAAAAAGACATGTCTGCTTTAAGAGCATCAATATTAGCTCATCTCTGACAGCATGGTGGGAGTATCTGAAAATGACAAAGTCTTCACTACTCCCATGTAGACATACACCTCTCTGGAACAATCCTGACATTCAACAAGAAAATAATATGTTAAATTTCCCAGGTTGGAGAATGAAAGGTATTGAATGTCTGGAACACATATTTGAGGGTATAGACTTTATTCCATTTAATAAATTAATAATACAATATGACATTGATAATAAATATTTCCTACAATACCAACAAATTAAGTCAATTGTAAAAAAGAAATTTAAGCTTAATAAAACATTGTTGGAAACCCCAACATGTGTGTTAGAGTTTATTAATTTTCAACCACCGAAATTATTATCTAAAATATACAAAAAATTGTCTAGGATCGATGACTCGATAGCACTACCTGTTGAAAAATGGGAGTCAGATTTATCAATCAACTTTGAACAAAAAATTTGGTCTCAAGTATGTTCAAATACTTTTAAATTGACTAGACTCTCCAATTTACAATTAATACAATATAAGGTTCTCTATAGAGTACATTATACAGGGGAGCGAATGTTTAAGATGGGCTTTATACCATCTAACAAGTGCTCACAGTGCATAAGTAATACACCTGATGATTATATTCACGCGCTCTGGTTCTGTCCATCCGTTCAGAGGTTCTGGGTACAGGTATGTGAAGACTTGTCTAAATGTTTGAAAATTAATATCCCACTCTCTCCATCTGTTTGCTTATTGGGTATCTTTGAAGATGTTATACTAGAAAAAAATACATCCTATATGCTTTTCACTGCCTTATGCATCGCAAAGAAAACCATACTCGTAAATTGGAAAAATAAAAATAATCTTAGCGTTAATCAGTATAAAAATCTTCTGTTAGATCATATTAGTCTTGAAACAGCATCTGCCGACACATTGGATCAACCTATTTGGCATTCTTTGATCGGCTCCGTTACGTAGTGAGGGTGGGGGGTCTGGGATGTGGCCTTGTGGGGCATTGGGACTGGAGGGGGGGGAGGTTGGGGTTTGGGGCGCCGGGGGGTTAGGGCTGCTTGGGCGGGGAGGACCTCGTCTTCGACCTGGGGAGGACCGGGGGGGGTTCTGGGGGACATCTACTGGGGGCGGCATGCGGGCCCTCGGGTGGTCGGTGGCGGCGGTCATGGGTCGCCGGTCGGTGACCCGGCTGTGCTGGGGTGGTTTCGGGGTGGGTGCCGGGGGCTTGGGACTCTGGGGGCGCGTCGTCCCCGGGCTTGGGCCTGGTGGGGGTCGGGGGTCTTGGGCTCTGGCGGGCGGGTCGCCGGGCTATGGGCTGGCTGGCGCTCTGGTGCCCAGCTCTGGCCGGGGGCTCTCGGCTCGCTGGTGGGTTGGGGTTCATATGCTGGGGGGTGGGTGTCTGGGGGCGTGACTGGTGGCCAATGGGAGGGGGCGGGCAAACCCAGCCTGGGTGTCTAATGTGTTATGTGTTCTGAAAGTTGTTAATATGAAGGGTGGGTATAGTATTTCTTCTGGGGTGGGGATTAGGTGGATGTCCTGGATGATGGTCTTGGACTATACTTGGCCGGTGTGCGGGCCCCGGTTGGGGCCTGTTCTTGGTGCTTCCTGGCTCTGTCGACGGTTGGGCGGGCGCTCTTGGCCGTGCCGTCCATGTGGGATTTTGTGTCCTCTTGGACGGCGGGCTGACTGCGGTTCGCAGGGGTCGTGGCGGCCCTGGCGGGTGTGGGCTGTTGGTTCTGCTGTTGGCGGCCCTCGGGGCCGTGTCCCTCTCTGGTCTTGGCTCAATGTCCTGGCGGTCGGAGAGGTGTTT